>KE464064.1:9281-30197 GCA_000387445.2 Pythium aphanidermatum DAOM BR444 | reverse complement strand
TGCTCTTTGCCCATCTTCGCCCATGCAAACATGATCAAAAGGAAAATGATGATGGCACCGGCTGGGTCGACATACCATAGGTCTTCGCGGGCGGAAGCGATAACGTACGCACAGATAGCAAACGAGTTGCTAACGACATCGTTGCGGTTGTCGTCCTGGATGGCCTCGACAGCAGCCGACGTGTGGGTCTTCAGTACCCATCGAGAGTAAAGGATTAGGAAGACCTTGGTGCTGATGGCCATGCCTGCAATCACCAGCGCTTCGATCGTCAAGTTAGGCTTCTCCGGGTTGTCGTGGGCGAACCCGTCGACGAGTTTCTTGGCGCCTTCCTGGATGAACACGACGGACACAAGCACCATGACGGAGGACGCGACAATGACAGCCACTGGCTCGAAGCGTGACGTGCCGGCTGGGAACTTGGCGTAGTCTTGCTTCTTTCCAGACCGAGTGCCAGCATACGCCAGCAGGCCTTGGACAAACAGGTCGATCATGTTCTCAACAAGGGTCGAGAGCAGTGCCAGCGACTTGCTGGCGACGGCCACGGCCGTCATGGTCAAGACGATAATGACGTTCGTACCGAGTGACATCTTGAGCACCGTAGCGACGTGGTTCAGCTGGCGCTCGCCACGGATGACCTGCATGAGACGGTCGATGCATCCAGTCGAAGGTTTGTCCGCGTCAGCGGTCTTGGCAGCGGCAAGCTCGCGCTCAGCGAGGCTCAGACGAGAGCTGCGGCTCATGCGCTGGCTCATGGCGGACGGCTCGACGAGTTAGACGGACGGAGAGGCGCTTGGGGCTCGACGCGGCACAATGCGGAATGATCGCCATCTTGTTCGGCCCCGCATGGTGGGAGGTGCCGGGAAGTCCAGACCAACAGCACGCGTTGTGGTCGGACAGTTGCTATTTGAAGTAGTTAATCTATCATATGTATGATAGGTTGCTCAAAAAGGGTGCTCGATTAATTAGCACTCGAGGGTTCGCACCTCATTTTTGAGGTGAAACCCGGAGTGAATCTCGACTAACGACCAAAAAGTAACAGCGTGAAGTGGACGTGTCGCGCAGAGTGATGGTAATTGAAGTGAAGTAGACACGTGAAGTAGTATCAGTGGAGCCATGTTCTCCAAGCCACCCACTGGTTCTCCCTCCTCTCGCCTCCGGATCGTGGGGACCGTACATCTCGCCCAGTGCATAGACCATAGAACCGACGCCGAACGCATGCACAAGGATGCGATTGCATGGAGCATTGGCCTACTACAGTATTACCAGCACGTGGGCCTAGAAGACACCTCTTTCCACACCAAGGAAGGACCTGTTGAAGGTTGCGTGACAGTAGAAGTGATGAGCAAATGTGTTTGAACCACGTTATCGTTTCCGGCGGTGCAAGACGAAGGAGATCAGAAGACAGGACGCGGTTGCACTCCTTTGTGGCATCATGTGGTCCACGTGATTAGCTTTTCCACCTGGCTTAGCTCGAATATATGTTACTTCTGGGTTTTTGGGATTATCCTTGGGGCTTGTATTCGAGCTGGTGTATCATGAGCACTTCTAAGTCATCACATCGTTGCCGCAGCAGATCGTCAATCAGCTCGACACCTCGGACGCCAGACGCAGCAAACGCACAGCCCAAGATGAGTGGATTCTTTGAAGAGAAGGTGAAGGGGCCGGTGGTCAAGCTTCTGAAGTCAGGCGGTGAGTCATTCCGCGGCGATAAGGCCGCGTGATTGAGATAATGACTCGTTCTGTTCATCTCAGCGTCGCCTGCTAGCATTGCACTTGCCATGGCCTTCGGAGTCTCGGGAGGTACGCGCAGTCCAAATTCATTGTACTCTGTGGCTGCGCAATGACAGAGTTCTGTGGTGTGAAGGCATCTTCCCTGTGCCTGGCTTGACCACGGTCCCAGTCATGGTGTTCATTTTCCTCTTCCGTCTCAACCCGGTTGCTGCAATGCTCACCAACTACCTCTGCACGCCTCTCAACATCGCTACCGTGCCAATTTTCATGTAAGTGACCAGACGCATGGAGTCGTTTCTGTATCCCTAAACGGGCACGGTATGGCTTCAGCATGTACGGTAACACGTTCTTTGGCTCGGGTAAAGAAGGCGCGAAGGAATTCTCAGTCGCTGCTTTCACTGAGGTTGGTTGCTCAATCACATCAACAGCCGCTCGATTCGTCACTCACACGCAACATCATTGGTATTGCAGGATCTGAAGGCCGACCCCATCAACACGCTCTTGCTCTTCCGCTTCACCCTCCTCCATGCCATTTACATGTGGCTGGCGACTGTGCCAGTGGTCACCGGTATTCTATATGCTGTACTCACGCCGATTCTTAAGAGCTTGATGCCCAAGCAGACCGCCAACGCCGATGAAAAGAAGCTCAAGTAAAACTGCCGGCATGTCGATGGGTTATGTCTTCCTGGGAATGCACTTCGCTTTAACCTGTAGAAATATTCGAGCCTCCGGCTATCCTCATATCTCTACAGCTGGATGTCGCCTTCCGTACTTACTACTAGTAGTAATATTAGTCTTTCAACCGACAAGAAGTGGTTGTGCTTCAGCTTCGTGTTCATTTTATATCGGTGTACCTCCTCTATTCGTTCTTTTCTTACCTCGCGCTCGAGTTCCGCCGATTTGAAGCTCCAGAAAACATTGGTCTCGCTGGAAGCGAAGATAAAGATCGCGTTGAATCAACGACCACCAGCCCGAACTCTAGCACGGGCTCCGAGTATGCACTACAGTAGTTGTTACCCCCTCTACCTGGCTCAATCACTGCAATACTACACACTGTACGTGAGGCCACGTCAGACTTGAGCTAAAAAATACGATACACTGATTGGTTGATTTTCATCTAAACCGGTCTTTATTGGTTAAAAGTGAAGTTGAGTCCGACTCCGACTTCTGATTCTGGAACTGGAAAGCATTCCTCAACTTCTCGGTCGATACGCACACGACCATGGCCGGTGGGCTCATCCTATTGCCCGACGCGACGCCAGCCGCACCAAAGGATCTCCACGGGATCGAAGAAGAAGACAATGCACCGTCTCCAGACGTGCCGGCGAGTCCGCTCTTCCTCTATGTGCTTACATGCTGTTCGACCATCGGCGGCTTCCTCTTCGGCTACGACACCGGCGTCATCTCGGGGGCGCTCGTGCTGCTCAAGAGCCCGCAGGTCTTCGATCTGACCGACATGCAGAGCCAGAGTGTCGTCTCGGCCGCTGTCTTTGGTGCTATTGTCGGCGCCGCGCTGAGTAGCTGTGGGAACCACGTCTTCGGTCGCAAGCCGATGATCCTCGCGTCATCCACCCTGTTTACCCTCGGCTCGCTGCTCATGGGTCTAGCTGACACATTCGCCGCACTGCTTGTGGGGCGACTCGTCGTGGGCGTCGGAATCGGCTTCTCATCGATGACGGTACCGCTTTACATCGCAGAGGTCTCGCCTCCGCAGATCCGTGGTCGTCTCGTGTCTCTCAATACGCTGCTTGTTACAGGCGGTCAGTTCTTCGCCTGCCTTCTCGACGCAATCCTTAGTGAAGTGCACGATGGTTGGCGCTACATGCTTGGGCTCGCGGCGATACCTGCGGCCGTTCAAGTGCTTGGCTTCTTGCTCGTACCGGAAAGCCCTCGGTATCTCATTAGCATGGGCAAGAAGGAGGACGCATGGGCTGCGCTTGTGCGCATCCGCGGCACGGTGAGTGTCGAAACCGAGTTCAACAACATTGAAACAGAGGTTACCAAGCAGAAGCATGACGAGGAGGAAGACGAGGCCAAGGACGTGCACATCTTGAATGAGCTCAAGAAGCCAACCGTGTACCGCGCTCTGATGCTTGGCTGTGCATTGCAGGCACTGCAACAACTGTGTGGTATTAACACTGTCATGTACTATGGTGCGACGATCATCCAAATGGCGGGCTTTAACGATCCTTCTACAGCCATTTGGTTGTCGGCAGTGGTGTCGTTCTCGAACTTCATCTTCACTTTCGTCGGCATCTATCTCGTCGACCACGCCGGGCGCCGCATCCTCACGTTGGGTAGTCTCTTCGGCGTCATCGTCTCACTCGTTGCATTGGGTGGTAGCTTCTATGCCGCACAGCACAACTCCACTCCCGTCACAGGGATGGGGGTGTGCAGCTCTATCAACTCGTGTTTCGACTGCGTCGCGAATACGGAGTGTGGCTTCTGTCCGTCAAACTTCTGTGTGCCAGGCGACGCTTTCGGGGCATTCGACGGCACATGCTCGCCAGAGAAGTGGTCGTACTCGTCGTGCCCCACTGATAGCCCATGGGCTGGTTGGCTCATCCTCGTTTCACTTTTTGTCTACCTTGCGTGCTTCGCTAGTGGCATGGGCTCTACTCCGTGGACTATCAACGCCGAGATCTACCCACTCCATGTACGCAGTTTCTGTCTCAGTGCCGCCACATCCGTCAACTGGGTCGCCAACCTCATCGTCTCGTTCACGTTCCTGTCCATCATCAACGCATTCTCCCCCTATGGCGCATTTTGGTTCTACGGCGCCATCGCTGTTGTGGGCTTCATTTATCTCTACACCGAGCTACCAGAAACCAAGGGCCTTGCTCTTGAGGAGATCCAGCAAATGTTCGAGCGTCGTGCCAACTACAAGAAGATCGAGAAGCAGTGAAGTAGAGTCGCCTGCTTTCACCAGAAGTGATGAAACGTTCTAATACGTAGTACTATGGATAATGCACAATGAACGACCGCTCACCACAGACCGCTAGCCAGTTACATGAGCTCTTCCAATGAAGCTATTGGCTGGTGGTGGATATCAATCTCGATCGTGAACCTATCTGATGACGAATACGATAGCATCGAAGCATGAACGAGTTCGGTTCTAAAGAGTAGTGCAACATACACGAAATTCACTGTCTTGTCTTAAAGAGCGCCTCGCATTCAGCTTATGCGTCAACGGGTTCGATGAGTGTGGGGTCTTCCACGCACTGCTTCATCCAGTTCGCCATGCGAGCAGCCTGCGAACCGTCGACGTAACGATGATCGATCGTGGTTGTCAATGTGAGAATTGGACGAACAGCGAGCTGTCCATCAACGACAACTGGTGTGTCACGGATAGAACCGATAGTGATCAGCATGGGTGTTTGGGCATACGGCGTGATAGGAGCAAAAGCCAACTCCAGACCCATCATACCCACGGATGTCACCATGCAGCTTCCAAACATGTACGGCTCCACGCCGACTGGCTTGATGCGGAGTCCGAGGCAGCCGCCGAGCCAACCAACAAGGTTCACGACCGGACGAATCACCCACGTCGGCAAGATCGCCATGAGTTTGTTGCGGTCATCCTGCTCCTTGTCCTTGCCACTGCGAAGCTTGGTGGCATCACCACGGACACGTGCGCAAATCTCTTTCAGAGTCATCTTGTCACACGACCGGAGTCGGCATACACCAAGATCTTTACCTCCAGCGACAGCAACCAGGCACGAAATATCGACAGTTGGGGCTGGGTAGTAGTTGCCGAACACAAGGTGGCCGTTTACTGACGGAGTCTTCGCAAGAGCTGATCCGAGTGCACGTAGCACGATATGTGTGATTGTGATGTGATCACCCGTCTTCGCACGCTTCTCCTCAATATACTTTTGCGTCTTGGTCATGTCGAGAGATAGTGTTCCGAGAATCATGCCACTGTCTGGAGGACCGAAAGTAGCAATCATGAGCTTACGACGTGGCGTCATGTGGTTTGGGCCCATGTAGAGCATAGTCAAGAAGTACACTGCGAGGTACCCAACAACTCCATAATGAAGAATTCCCGGGAGGCTCACGATCTTGAGTGCGACAATCGCGAGAACGAATTGAACGGCATTCAGGATGATGAAGTTCTGAGTGCTTGTCTCGCCGGCATGCTTCGGGCCGCCATCCTTGGGTTCGTCGGTGATTTTATTCGTCACAGCCACAGCTTCAGGTTCAGGTTCCGCCTGACCGTTACTCACCGAGATGGTAGCTGCAGTAGTCTTTGATCTTGGTTTCGTGCTAACTGAAGCTCTGGTGGTCGGGATCGACATGGAAGCGCGGGCAAGAGCAATGCTTCCAGCCTTATCGAGGATGGTATTCGTGACCCGGCCCTGTGCTGCGTAACGATCGAGATCCTTGGACTTTTTTAACACCTGGGCCACCTGATAGATCAGGTATGGCTGTTCCGAAGCCACCTTCGCGGTGATTCGAGATGGAATACTGCCCTTGAGGTCAGTTTTAACCATATAGGTGACATCGCAGCACTTGTAATCAGCATCCGGGACGATTCGCCAGGCGGAAATATGACAGTCTGCGCGTACAACCTTTGGCTCTTTCAATGGACAGAGAGTCAAGTCCTCAATACTTTGGGCAACGATAATAATCGTTCCACCGGGCTGGACCCGCCAGTGTACAAGGGTGCAGAAGTCGCGTCCGGACACGACAAACACAGGCTTGAACTCGTTGTAGTCAATGTAGGTCTGGGCATCTAGAGTAGCCAGACGCATTCCATGAGCGAGCCCAGAATCGATTGTCTTCTTGCGTTCGACGGCGAGAACAAGGTCCCAAACAGCACGCGGGTGGTAACGGAGACGACCAACGCCCTTCGCGGCTGTGAGAGACCCGTCAACCTTCGTGTAGGCCTTGACACCGTGCTTTTCGGAGTGGAAGTTCCATGCTGTCTCATCATCCATATCGACCTTCATGCGCGCAATAGCCTTGTCAATCATTTCGCGATATTTGCTTGGTACAGAAGGGAAACCTTCGGCCGGAATAGTGCCAAATGACTGTTTCGGATTCGACTCATCGCCTGTATCATAGTCATCGTTCGTCGAAGCTGAGCGCGACGACTGCAGCTCCTCAGGCAAGTCATCGCCATCTGAAGCCGTGACTCCAAAAAATGTGTTGTTCGTGACACGTGGTAGATCTTGAGCGCCAGCCAAGTCGTCTTCATCCAGAGCTCGACGCAAGCCGTCGATCACATACGCTTGCTTGGTGAAAAGCTTAGTTTGCAAAGCTGATGGAATGCCGACCTTGAGATCGGCCTTGACGATGTACTGAGCATATGCGCCAGTGTAATCGCTGTTCGGAGTGATGAGGAAACCGCCCATGACAGTGTGGGCACGGACCACCTTTGGCTCCTTTAGCGGGCAGAGGTCCTCGCGCTCAACTGACGTCGCGATCAGGAGAATGGAGCCATTCTGAAGCACACGCCAGTGCGTGATGTGCACCATCTCACGTGCGGACGCTGGGAACACGGGCTTATAAGTAAGATGGTCGATGAATGTGTGATCGTCGTAAACGTACGGTCGACGTGCCGAGAGAAGCTGAGGATCGAAGCTGTCGCGGCGCGAGATGTCGAGCAGAAGCTTCATAATGAGGTAGGGATGATGATTGATGAAACCAACGCCCTTGCACGAGCCCATTCGTGATGCTGCGCGCGTGTACACCTTGCAGTCACGCTGCTCTGCTTGGAGCTTCCATCCGTCGGCGTCGTCTCTTGCTTGAGCAACAAACTCGCACATGAGTGTCTCCATTTCTTCCGAGTATTCCGCCGGAAGCTCCGCATCGTCGGCGACAATAAGCTGCATATCTGCCTCGTCCATCGTGAAGGTGGACAACGTTGGCATCGGCATATCCTCGAGAATAGCGATCGATTCGGAACGGTTTTCCTTCACAGGAGTAGTGACCGGAGGCTGCGAGTGCAACGGCTGCGCAGCCTCTTGCAGTGCCTCCATCCAGTCTTCCGTGCGGCTCTGCAGTGTCGCCGCCAAATCGTATACCTTGGACGTCTTGGGGTGCGAAATGCGGAAGCTATAGTACTTCTTATCGCGGGTTGTCTTGATCTCACAGCCCGTGAGTACGACAATGCCCTTGGGCACTGTGTCGCCCTCACGCTTGTAGTAGTATAGTACCGAACCTTCTAAGGAGAAGAATCGCGTCTTCCACGACTTGGCCAGCCCCGTGCGCTTGTACAAGTGCCCGGACTTGCGCGGTGCATGGTAGTGGACCGCCGCCGACGTCGTTGAGCTGCTCGAGCTCGTGTCACGCGCACTCGACATGCTCTCGGTTTCCCTTCGCGCTTGCCTTTCCGAGAGGGGGGAAATTGGAAATGAAAATGTGGAAGTGCTTGTGCACGCTGTCCGCTCGTCCGCCCTTCCGTCCGCCCGTCGTCCCCCGCATACGTCCGCCCACTCGTGTCCACAGTGGCATCATCACGGTCTGCAGTCTCTGCCAAAGCGGCTGTGACAGTGTCGCCTTAGACCCTGTGCTCTGGCTATCCACACTGGCGCTGAACAACCGACTAGCGATGGTATCCAATATCACGTTTCATGATCATTTTAAACGTTTATTATTTTATAGAAGGTAAAAATGAACCTTCTTATGCACAGGTGTGTATAGTACAAGAAGGAATATGGCATTTCAAAGTTCATGAAGTGGCTCAATCGCCAGCGTCCGCTTGCCCTAGCCGCGGTCTTCCATCCACCGACTGATTGATGAACGCGCGTCATGCACTCACTCCCTTGGCCATCTGATCTGCCCGCTTCCAGGCACCGGTAGGAGCGCATGCGTTTCCTGCATGTCGACGATTGCTCACTTCTGCTGCCGTCTCTGGAGGGGACAATGTGGCAGTCATAGCGGCATGGAAAAGCTACTTCGCCATGCAGTGGCACCGCGCAAATCGCTCGTGTGACAGGGGTGCGCAGAACGAAGACTTCGTGAGGTCAACCCTCTTCGTTGAACTTTGACACGTGCATTTAAGGCTCTGAGCTAATCATCAGGAACGACTGGATGGGTACACAACGATCAACAGAGCATTCACACGCGAGAAGATGGATTAGAACATGGAAGAAGGCAACTTTGGTGTACATTGTGAACGCATCAACTTGCATCATACCCGTTGCTAGTGGGTGTAGTGAATCGCATAATCTTTTCTTATGGGGCGGTCTCGAAGATCGTGTTGGTGAGCTTGCCCTGAGCGTCAAAGCGGGCCAGGTTCTTGTCCTTCTTCAGCACCTGGGTGAGCTCGTGGATGAGGTATGGCTGCTCAGCCGCGGCCTTCGAAGCCACGCGCGACGGAATGCTACCCTTCAGGTCGGTCTTGACCATGAAGGTCACATCGCAACCCTTGTAGTCCGCATCAGGAATAATCTTCCAGCCAGCAATGTGGATCGTGCCACGAACAACCTTCGGTTCCTTAAGTGGGCAGAGTTCGAGGTCCTCCGTGCTCTGCGCAACGATCACAATCGTGCCACCTGGGAGAACACGCCAGTGAACAAGGCTGACGAAGTCACGGCCAGCAACAATGAACATCGACTTGTACTCAAGGTAGTCGATGTTCGTCTGGGCGTCGAGCACCTTGGCGCGCTTGCCTTCCGCAAGCTGCGAATCAAACGTCTTCTTGCGCTCGACATCCATGATCAGATCCCACACAGCACGCGGGTTGTATGGAATGTGGCCGACGCCACGTGCCGCAGTAAGGGCACCGTCGACCTTGGTGTACGCCTTGACGCCGTGCTTCTCGGAGTAAAAGTTCCATGCCGACTCGTCCTGCATGTCCGCGAGCATGCGCTCGATCATCTTCTCCATCTGCTCGCGGTACTGCTCCGGGATCGCTGGGATTCCTTCCTCAGGGGTGGCCATGTTGCTGGTGCTGTGTGGGTATTCTTGGTGGAATTAAGAATGATGATGCAAGGGGCTTGGTCCGCTCGCCGTCGAGTCCGCTCAGCAGTCAGCCCAGTCAGTTAGACCCGATCGAGTCTATCTGCCTTGTCTTTTCTCTCAGCGATGGTGACGCTGTGCTCCGTCAACATCAACATGACCGCTGGTCAACCTGGTTTTCACGATTCATCTGGATGCCTTGTTCACACCCAAATTCGATTGCGGATACCTTCAGCGTTTTAGAAAGAATAACAAAGATCAGAATGATCACGTTGATGATTTACACCGTTTGACTGATTATATATCAGATTGGATTAAGTTATAGAGGGTCCGTCCACGTCCACCAAAGTTAAGATTTCCCCTACCCCGTACACCGAGCCCTTGTCCACTCTCGAGTTTTGAGAATCGTTCGGGATTGCTCACCTCTGACCTTTGAGACAACAGACTCCATCAAGGCGCTGTGAACGGAGCTGGAGGAATGTGCAGCAAGAAGCCATTCCAGTAGCCTCATGCAGCTATCAGCAACATGAAGTCGTTCGTGAGGCTTCTCTCTACAATACAGTACACCAGAAGCGGTGAACCTTTCATGACTCACCAGAAGCGGTGAGCCTTTCATGACTCGGCTTCTAACTTCGATACTGCCAACAGTTGTAAATTCCAAAAAGAACAAAACACCTGTACTATTCCAAAAAGAACAAAACACCGTGTTTTGTTCTTTTTGGAATCTATTCCCCGTTCTCAAAACCGGGTTGAACTTTCGTTTAGTCCGAACTTAATGTAGCATGTCGCACACCAGGCGCGTGCCTCTTTAAGTTCGCCTTCCTTCTCTTCCGCACAATTTGAAGTCACCGCCGACCATCATGGGCACACTTGAGCGCCTCGGTGCGTTCTGCGGCCGTCATCCATGGCGCGTCTCGGTACTCGCGCTCATCACGAGTCTGCTGATGTGTCTCGGCCTCCGCTCCATGACTGTGCAGTCGGATCCCCAGAAGCTCTGGGTCCCTCCTGAGTCCGTCGCCGCGCGTGAACAAACCAACTTCAACCAGCTCTTTGGGCCGTTCTTCCGCATCCAACAGCTCATCTTCTACGTTGATGACGATGACAAGCATCTGCACGATAGTATGGTGTGTGCAGGTAACGATAGTAAGCTGGCAGAGGATCTTATCGACCGAAAGCATTTGCTCAAGCTAGCGGACGTTGAGCTGGCCATTAGGCATGCTTCTGTTCAAGTGGGGAACAGCTCGTACTCGCTCGAAGACTTCTGCTATCGTCCCATCCAGGGAAGAGGATGCATCGTGACAAGTCCGTTCCAGTACTGGCTGGGGAACCGCACGCTATTGGAAAACGACCCCGATATCAAGCTCACGACCGCCTGCCAGACAACGGACCCGACGCTAAAGGAGCGCTCGCCGTGTATGGATCAGATTGGCGTGCCTGTGATGCGTAAAGTCGTGTTTGGTGGATTAGCGAGTGACTCGTGCCATGAGAACCCTGATCCTTGTGGGGAGAGCACGCCAAAGGCGAAGGCAATGATGGTGACGTTTCTGCTACAGAATCAACCGGAAAATGAAACCTACACGCATGCAGTGGAAGAATGGGAGCGACAAGTTTTCCTTCGGTTGTCTGAAGAGTATGCGACGAATTTGACAAACCAGACGGATACGTTTGGTGGAATGAAGCTTACTTATATGGCGCAACGCTCAGTTGCCGATTCGTTGGAAGTCCAGACCAAGCAAAACGCTTTCATCGTTGTTGTCAGCTACCTTGTCATGTTTTTCTACGTTTCCATGTCTCTCGGCAAGTTGAACGACCCAGTACACTCGCGGTTTGGACTCGGTATGACGGGCATTGTGATTGTCCTGCTATCACTTGGTATCTCGATGGGCGTTTGTTGTGCTCTTTTCCAAATGGAGGTCACTATGATCACACTCGAAGTTGTCCCTTTCCTGATTCTCGCTATTGGTGTTGACAACATGTTCATCTTGACAAACGAGTTCGACCGCGTCGCCGCTCTTCGCGGGATGTCGACCTCACAAACGCCCCGTCGGCGCTTTGACGACGACGACGAGAAGCTGAGCCGAATCATGGGTGAAACCATGGCAAATGTCGGCCCATCCATCACTGTTGCGGCTGTGTCTGAATGTTTAGCCTTTTTGGTTGGTGCACTCACTCGCATTCCAGCTCTTACGACGTTCTGTGTCGTAGCCGCGGTTGCTGTTCTCGCCAACTACGCTCTGCAACTAACGTGGTTTGCAGCTGCACTCGTCTTGGATACCCGTCGTATTCGTGCTCGACGCTATGACCTTCTGCCATGGTTCCGACAGAGTATTTCACTCACCCCCGAAAAGAATCTGACAACATCCAGTAGTACAACCGGTGGGAGTGATGGCATCATCAAGACTTTCGTTGAAAAGAAGTTCACGCCATTTATTATGCGCAAGCCTGTCAAACTCATCGTGCTTCTGTCATCCTTGAGTTTTGCACTCCTCAGTGCCGTCGGGTCCCGGCAGATTCCGTTAGGACTCGAGCAAGATATGGCAGTCCCTGTTGATTTCTATCTCCACGAATATTTCCAGATGCAAACCAAGTTTGGTGAAGCTGGTCCTCCCGCATATCTCGTACTCGGCGACAATGTGGACTATACTAATGGGACTGTTCAGACTCAAGTGAACCAGCTCATTGATGATTTTTCTACGGTACGGCAGTACATCCAATTACCTATCTTTTCGTGGCTGCATACATTCAACCAATGGCGTCAGATGCGTTATTTCCTCAAAGAGAAAATTGACGACGATGCATGTGATTGTCCACCTCAGCCGCTTGACCCATTTCCATACGAGCTACCAGTTGGAGGCGGTGATAGTGGCATCACTCCGAACGAGCTTTTCTACCCTCTGGTGAAAAACTTCTCCCAGATTCCGATTGATTCTAAATGTTGCCAAAGCTTTGGTCTTTGTGGCGCCCAGTATGAAGGCGACTTGGTATTTAAGCATGATGAACAAACAGGTCTCGTAAATGGCTTGCGGGGCACTCGCATGCGATACCAGGTCAACGCACTGAAGAACCAATCCATGTTCATCAACTCATACTACTACCTGCACGACGTCGCTCGGAAGTGGGAGCCGCGATTTGGGGGCACCAAGGTGTTTCCATACACTCTCTTTTTTGTGTACTACGAGCAGTACTCCTATATCCAGGGTGTCGCACTTCAGAGCATTCTACTCGCTCTTTTGGTTGTGTTTGGCTCAATCTTTCTGTTGATGAACCACAACATTCGGCTCAGCCTTATTGTTACGCTGTGTGTATTGTCGATGACCCTGAGCCTCCTCGGATTTATTTTCCTTTGGAATGCAGTCAGCTCGACGTCGACTTCCATGAATGCGGTGTCGGTAGTGAATCTGCTGGCTTGTGTCGGCTTGGGAGTTGAGTTCTGTGTTCACATGACCCATCAGTTCGCGTTCTCGAAAGAGAATCGGCTCGGAATCACCGGTGATGATCACACCAAGCACGCCCTCTCAAGTGTCGGCGCCTCAATTATCTCCGGGATCACGCTCACCAAGTTCTGTGGCATCGGTGTGTTGGCATTCGCACCATCCATGCTCTTTCGAGTCTACTTCTTCCGCATGTATATGGGCATCGTGCTGCTCGGTTTCTTCCATGGCATGGTGCTTCTACCGGTGCTTCTCAGCCTCTTTGGGCAGAAGGCAACGTACCCAAACGACTTTAGTACTTTTCTCCTGTCGGAAGAGCAGAGCGATGAAGACGAGCTCTCAGCTCCCTACGAGTACTGAAGTGTCATCATGGACTAGATCAGGAACATCCTTGCACGTATACCAATGGTCATTTTCTTAAACTCCACATGACTCGAACTACTCATCACGCGGCGTCTGCGTGTGATCGGCATCGTTATGCGGCAGGTATCGCTTGACTTCGTCGTCGTTGCGACCAAAGCCCTTCAGACGCAACTCCGTGTTCTGATACGCGAGCATGATGCCGCCCAGGGTCCCAACGATACCGGTAAACCACATCCCACGTGTTGCCAGACGTCGGTCGATTTGTCGTGCTGCATCACGAAACCACACGAGTCATACAATGTACGAGCACAGCCATTCAGACACTGCCATCTCACCCAACAAGTAGCCCATTGGGAAGCACGCAACGCTCAAGAACGCGCTCTGCGCATAGTCACGCGTGCTGATGTTGGACTTCACCTGCTCAAACGTCGGCTCCTCGAAGATCACCGGGAACTTGGGCACGCGCGGGTCGCGCACAACCGGCGGCGTGCGCTCTTCCTCCGCCATGTTGCCTTGCCAATGGCCCGTTCAAACATCCACACGCTTCATGTACTGATCTAACACCACCGATGGGGTTACTCTCTTGTCTGTACCCCTGCTCTTATTACAAGGCTCTCCGCTCTGCATTTTATCGCTCTCGTAAATACGCGTAAAAACCGATCTCGGAATGTTGGTCGTTTCGATTGTGACATGTTTTCACCCCCTCATCGTCTTGCATTCTGTTCCTTGGGGTTGAACTGAACCACATTCCCACATCCTCATCTACCGCATCCGCCATGGACGACGTCTTCGCCGTCAAGCAGACGCGCTTCCTGGGGAAGCCCGTGGCGTACATCTGCCAGAATGTCAACGGCCCATGCCCACTGCTCGCCATCGCCAACGTGCTGCTGCTGCGTGGCCACATCGCGGTCTCGGGAAGCGTCGTGTCGGCCGCCGACTTGCTACAGGTCGTCTTGCAACGCCTCCTGGCGGCCAACCCGCCGCTGCCCGAGAGCAACGAGTTAGCTCGCCTCACGCAGCAGAAGACACTGCAGGACGTGCAAGAACTGCTGCCGAATCTGCTCGTTGGATTGGACGTGAATGTGCGATTCCACAGGTATGGGGACTGATATGAGTGAGGTCGAGGCCGAAGGAGACTGATACTACCGTGTGGATGGTGCAGTATCACAGACTTTGAGTATACCGTTGCGTGCGCTGTGTTCGACATGCTGGACATGGCGCTCGTGCATGGCTGGCTACTGGACATCCAGGATGAGAAGACGCTCCAAGTTGTGCAGAACAAGTCGTATAACGAGCTCATCCAGCGCCTTGTCGACTATCGCGGGGTTATGATGACTGAAGATGCGACAAGTAAGCCCGACGAAAAGGATCATGAAGAGAGTGACACTGTGGTTCCGACCGGAGAGCCGGAGAAGCTCCAAATTGATGTTAGAACGATCGAGACGACTCAGTCGCCACGAGCAGCTACACCACCGATGAGTCCATCAAAGAAAACGGTAGAGGTGCTCAAGAAAGAACGTCAGCTTAGTGACGCAGAAGCCACCGACACAGCAACTGCTCTGCTGGAAGACGGGCCGATTCTCGAGGAATTCTTTGATGCATCGGCCAGTCAACTCACCTACTACGGACTCGTCAAGTTACATGAAGACCTCCGCGAGCGCCAACTCGCGGTATTTTTTCGAAACAACCATTTCTCGACAATCTTCAAGATCAACGGAGCACTTTTTCTGCTGGTCACGGATGCGGGCTACCTCGACGAGCCCAGTGTCGTGTGGGAGCGATTGAATGAGATCGATGGTGACACGGAGTACTACGATGAAAATTTCGAGCCACTGAACGCCTCACAAACTCGGCAAGAAGCGATCTTGAAGCAGCAAGAAGAAGCACGCCGAAAGCAAACTGAAGGCAAAGGGGAGAGCGAGTCTTCAGCTCCCGTCTCAGAAGCAAACATTGATGAAGACCACTCGACATCACAGGAAGAAGAAATCCAAAACTCTGAGCAGGAGCCGGATGCGGACTATTTACTAGCCCTCAAGTTGCAGCAAGAAGAAAATGAGCGAGCACGGGGACCAACTGCATCTGCAGTATCTGCTGCTAGCCCATCATCATCCACTGGGCTTCCCCCACGGCCCCCAACTGGGACATACGTCGCCATGCCACGCCCCACAACAGCAACTGTCGCGGCTGTCGACTCAAGGGAACCGTCGGAATCGTACGAGTCGCAGCCTCCATCGTCTCAGGGTCCGTATTCGAGCAGTGAAGGTGATACAGGATTCACTGTGGATGCGAACGGCGAGTTGCTCGTCAGCGAAGCTGAACTGCAGGCACAGCGAGATGCGGAACTCTTCTATCAGGAGCAAAAACTACGTCAACAACAGTCTAAACAGCTCTCCCCAAGTCAACCTCAAGCTGAGCAGTACTATCGCCAACACCAGCAGCAACAACAGTACCAGCCCAATCGCACGCGTCGCTCGACAACGAGCGAATGCCTTCTGATGTAAATACCCTCACAACGCAAGTCTCCCATAAAACTGAATGTAAGACATAGCCCCTCACCATCTTCCGCTGGATGAAGAGGATTTCCATCATCATTTAAACGAGAGTTATGCCCTCGAACTCCTCGTATTTATACCAATAAATAAGTGTCTTTCGTGAGCTTTCGCCTTCATATCTTGATGCTCACGGCCTCCGCATCCACCTCACCTTCCACTTCCGGCTTCTCCTCCTCGCTCGATGTATCCAACATTGTTGCATCGCTTGGCTGTGCCTGCGTGCGTCCGGCCTGCGTCGAGCCTGGTTCAGCATCCGATTTTCGCACGAAGTCAAAACCCGCGAAGTCTCGGTCATAACCTCCGAACATTTCCTCGACGATGTAGATTTGATGCGGCTGCTCCGTGAACTGCGGGTCGAAGTTGTTGACGAGGGTGTCACCCGCCGGACCGGGCAGCAGCGGTGGCGGCACCTGCTTCTTGAGTACTTTGTCCCAGTCGACATCCTTGAAAAACGCGTGGGCCTTAATCTCCGCTACACCGCGATGGAAACCGAGTCGGTCCTCCTGCTTCTTCTCAAGTAGTCCAATGAGCAGGCTCTTGAAGTCTTTCGAGATGTTGTTGGGATACCGCACAGCCTGGTACAGAATGCGCTGGTGCGTTGACTTCTGGGTCGATTGTGGAATGTAGAACGGCGGGTATCCAGCACGAAGTTCAAAGAGGATGCACCCAAACTGCCACATATCAACAGGGAGCCCATGACCACCCGGGTAGCGGCCTACCATCTCGGGTGGGAGGTATGTGTCTGTGCCACACATGGTCTTCGTACGGCCCATGGGCGATTCAAGGCGCTTCGCTAGCCCCATATCGGCAAGTTTAATGTGACCATCCGTGTCCAGCAGCACATTCTCGGGCTTAATATCCCGGTGAAGGATGTTCATACTATGCATGTGCTCCAGCGCGAGCAGCAGCTCGGCCCCATAGAAGCGCACGACATCTTCCGTGAAGCAACCGCCGTTGTTTTGCATGTGCAAGAACAAATCTCCGCCGGGCATGAACTTCGAGATCAAAAAGACCGACTTGCCCTTTGTAAACGCGTAGTCCAGACCGATGATGAACGGATGTTCCGCGATCCACTCCATGACCGAGCGCTCCGTGTACACAACCTTGGCTTTCACTTGGTTCAGCTTCATCTCTTTCACGGCGTACAATTGGCGGTCTGTGCGTCCTCGTGCGAGGATTACGCGTCCGTAGTGGCCTTTACCCAGCACCTTGAGTGTCTCGAACTCATCGATCGCCGGCACTGGACGCTGGACACTGGCGGCGTGCTGGGCGAATTTGGCACGGTCTTTCTCCGAGTCGGCGGCAAAGTAAATCGCGCCTTTGCCACTCTCGGGTGTAATGCTGAAGACATACCCAGCAGCATCATCATCAATGGACCGCACGGTGCAGTTGACGAGGTTCAGGTACTTGTACGTGGCCATGACCGAGGACGAAGCCACGACGTTATTGGCGTTGGACGCGATCTCCTCGGGCTTGTTCACACGGTAGTAGATCAAGTACGTGGACTTGATCATGAGGCAGTACTTGTTGGAGCTCCAAACAGGCAGGAGCTGACGCTTCTTGCGGAAGAGATTGATATATGAAGACGGTAGCGAGTTGAGAAACTGCTTGCCGTCGTCGCTCAGCGCCGGGTCTTTACGGGTGAACACGTTGAGCACCATGATGGCGGCTGTAGGAGCTAGTTAGAGGTGCCGTTTCGCGGCTGAGGCTGTGAAGGGCAAGCGGCAAGAGGCGCAATGTCTGGAAGCTATGCACCTGCGTTGGGTGTTGATGAGCACCCACGAAGAGCTCAATGCGGCGCGCAGATACGCAGATCTCTCGGCCTAGCGTCCTGGTTCCTGGTTCCTAGTCGATCACAATCACGGAGCCCGGAAATACCCCCCATGGGGGACTCGTCCACCGAGAGAGTCATTGCGAGACGGCGACGGGTGCATGAGAGAGGTGACGTTGAAGGGGCAAGATGCATCTGAGTCGGATCGCAAATGACGGCTATTCATAGGCGGAGAGGGATCTAATCAGAGCTGGAGAACCTGAATAAGATGATTAGGATTGGATAAAATTCAAAAGGATCAGACGAAGAGCTATTCTGAGGAGCGAACATGGCCTTGGAAGAAATGGTAGGTGCATTCTGGCGAACAACAACGCGCGTCCGCGGTCAAGAACTCTTTACGCTGTGACTGTGGATGAGAAGCCTTGGTTGCCTACATGTCTTCCTTCTTCTCTTCGTCCTTCTTGTCACCGCCCTGTTGGTTCAGCTGTGCCATGGCTGCCTGGATCTTCGGGTCGTTCGGGTCAACACCAGGCAGTTGCGTCAGCAGCGAGCCCATGAAAGATGCGTCCATGAAGGGCAGTGTGGATGCAGGGGCTGGGGCGGGTGGCGGTACAGATGCTGCGGCAGGTGCCGCCTCGGTCGAGTCCACGTCCATGTTTTCCACAGTGGAGGAAGCCGCCTGCAGTAGGCAATAGGATGTCAGATCCAAACATCCTCCTTTGTCGGGCTCATGCGCCTCCCACCTGTTTCTTTGGAGACTCTGGCTTTGCCTCAGCGGCTGGAGCAGCCGCGGCGGCGGCCGCTTCTTCCTGCTGCTTCGCCTCTTCGGCTGCCTTCTTCTGCAGTGCCTCTTGTCGTGCGCGCTCCTCCTCCATCGAGACACGAAGAGCCTAACAAAGGCATTCACACGTGAGAACGACGCTCCATATCAACGCATCCTTCCTTAGACGAACGCACCAGCGCGAGCTCTGGGTCCATGCTTGGGTCCACACCACCATACTCTGCGAACGCATCACTCGAGCCACCACCCATACCAGCCATCGCGCCCATGCCGCCGTCGTCTCCGTGAATCACTGGGGATGACACAAGTACATCTGATGGGAGCACACCGGCGGGAACCGTCACGAGGTGGCTGTTGTTGTTGCTGTTGGCTGCATCCACGAATGCCTGCAACTTGGCCGAGTTGTATTCGAGGTCGCCAATGCTCACGACGTCCACCGCGATCTACAGCATCGTCATGATCAGTCAAACTGCGTCGGCAATCCGAATTTCCGCTTCCCACGTGACGCACGTTGTTCTTCTTCAAGAGCTTCCCGATCTTGGTCAACGCCTTCTCGTCCTCGTCAATCGGGGAGCCGATGAACACGACGACACGCTGAGCGCCCGTCTTGTTGCGGCGGTGCTTGAGCGCCAGCTGGGCCACCTGCAGCGCGTTCGAGAACTTGACACTGCCGCCAATTGACACACTGTGCACGGCCGTGAGCAGCGTGCCCATGTTCTCGGTCGGCGACGCCAGCACCTGGACGCTCTTGCCAGCCATTGTAAGGATGCCCACCGTACTTTCCGGGTTCGACTGCGTCTTCGCACCGCAGAGCAAGTTCGCAGCATCATGCTGCGCTTCCAGGCGCGTCGGAATGTAGTCGCCGTTGCGCATCCATTCCGAGTTGTCCAAGCTGTTGAAATCCACGGCATTCGTGAGCACATTACGCAAGAACCACGCCACCCCAAGAGCCCACAGTTAGCTAGCTGGCTCCCCCTCATCTGTAGCGTACGACTGTGCGCTCTACTGCGGCTAATACGCACCAGATCATCGTCGATTCGAGCGGCATCGTGGCGCTCTGATCGTCCCCTTTGCCTTGGGTGTGTTTCCTTGTCGGCTCGCGTTGGGGGAAGAACAGCTTCGACTCCGCGATCTACGGGCTTCTTAAGTGCGCATCTTCGATTAGGTGCGAATTGTGCTAAGTGCGGTGGTTATGTAGGATAACCTGTATCAATACATCACCCGTCTCTGGAAGGGCCAGAACAAGAGCTGGAGCCCAGTTCACTTACGCACACGACGCAGCGACGACAAGCAGACACGAACGAAATGGCGGACGCCACAGCATGCGCAACGGCCCGTGGACAGGCCACTGGGCGGCAGACACTTGTGAGCACGGCGCGCCATTGGCGCGTACTGCGAAACGCACTACTGGCCAAGACGCGCGACGAAGCGTCCGACGCCACGGCCTCGTCCATCTCGACAGAGTTCTTTCCACAGTTCCCAAGCGAATGCGTGGACACCCAAGTGCAGCTCATTCACAAGGCAGACAGCAACTTTGAATGGCACGCGTATGCCATTCATAAATTCCAGGCGGGCTCAGAGGCCACAAAGCGCGTGCTGGTGCACGAGAAGCTCAAGCGCAAGCGCGTGACCATCGAAGAGCTCTTTAGCCACAAACTCAACGCCGGCGTCGACAACACTGGCAATATTCGGACATGGCCATCCGAGCAAATCATGTTGGCGCACCTCATCAAGAACGAGACAGCAAGAAAGATGTCGGCACGACTCAATGGTCGGCGTATCAGATGCTGCGAGCTCGGCGCTGGGATGGGTGGTCTCGCATCGCTCGGACTTATGGCGCACGACAGCAAGTACATCGAAAGCATGCTCGTGACCGATGGCAACGCTCAGTCGGCAGACAACTTGGCCATTTGTGTCCAAGAAAACGTCGCACAGGGTGTGCTGCCTCTCGGCAGCACCAACGCCGAGCTTCTCCGCTGGGACCGCGAGGCCTCCTTCGACCTTTCTATGCAGCACCAGTTCGACCTCCTCCTCGCTAGTGACTGCTTATTCTTCGAAGACTTTCATGAGGACCTAGCGCACACGATCAAGCAGCTCCTTTGCCCCGACACCGGCGTCTGTCTTCTTCTGCAGCCCAGCCGGAACGGCTCCATGGAGCGCTTTTGCGCGCTCGCAGCGCAGCGCTTCGGACTGTGTGTCGAGATCCGGCACGACTTCGACGACGCACTCTCACGACTGCACGCTCAGTACCTGCGCACGCACAGCGACTCGTACATTCCAGACGTGCACCGGCCCATTCTGGTCTTGCTGACCTCTCGTCGCTGTCAAGAATAAGCTTTTCGTTGGGTGAAGTTTACCCCCCCGGTGTGTCGATAATGT
>KE464063.1:12249-37067 GCA_000387445.2 Pythium aphanidermatum DAOM BR444 | reverse complement strand
CCCATGGCGAGGCCGTAGAGGTTCTGGGAGCTCACAGTCTCGAGGCTGATAGCGAACGGGTTGGGCCAAATGGGCTGCGTGACGTTGGAGGTCTGGTCGCACGTGATGAGGTTGCCCCACCATGAGTTGGTGGGGATGGGCCTTCCATTGGCGATCTCAATATTGCGAGGAGCGCAGAGCGTGGTCTGCGCTGTCGTGTGGGTGACCAGCGACTGCGGGGGCGTGAGGTCGCCGTACTCCCACGTGTCCTGCACTTCGGCAGCAGACGTCACTAGGAATGGAAGTAAGCCCACAATTCCGAGCCAAGTGAGCTTCATGTTGGTCTTCCACTGGGCCTGTGGAGCGGAAGAGTGCAAGTGATGGAGCTCTGGAACGGACAGATGCACATGTGCGATGAGGCAGTGATCAATATCAAGCGAAACACTCGAAAGCCAAGATCATCGCCTCTTCACGTGGTCGAAACGACCTAGGAGGCGACCGTTATCCAAAGAGTGACTTGGCGTTTGTATGGAGATGGCGTGGGATGCTGCAGATGACGAGAAGCAAGCAACGTTCCAGGCACCTGAACGCGGTGTATGAAACCTCCGTCGTTGCGTGTGACATGCACTGCCAGTTGTGGTTGTGGCGCGTGACAGTTCGTTCAGCATGATCACGCCCACACGGTCAGCTCATGAGGCTGATCAGTTGTGATTGACTACAGGTAGAATCTAAGGAGAGGGAAAGGAGAAGAAGAAGAGAGAGAGAAAGGAGGAGGAGGGGTCGTTGTATCCAGACTACGCGATGCTTCGGCTTCTGTCCTGTGACAACTTGGATCGCTTCGACGGCTCGGGCGTCTCTCGTGCTGTGAATCTCACGCTTGGCGATGAGAGACACGGTGAGCGACAGTAGCTCAACCCCGCAGACCCGCCATGCGGGTGCTCGGGTGACAGCAGCGACGAGTCAAAGTGAGAAAGTAGCTCTTTGTGCGTCTTCTCACGCTGCTTCTCGCGTCTGAAGTAAATCAGCGTCAACGGGACTAGCACCACACACGCGAGCAGTGAGAGCCAATAGACAACAGTCAGATCGCCGTCGGCCTGCATGTTGGATAGGTAGACAGCAGGGTACTCGAGAAGGCTGACGAGAGCTCCCACAGAAAAAATAATCCCCATGAGGGTCCCGAGGTTCTTGAGGCCAAACGTCTTGGCTGTAAAGGCTGAGATCACTGCGTACAGGAACGCCCGGAAGCCTGTGAAGACGATGAACGTCGCACTCTGCACTGGAAGCACTGGGATGAGTGCAAGAGCGCTGTAGAGGAAGCCCATGGCGGTGGTCAAGACCAAACCGAGCGTCAAGCCGCCCGGGCGTTCGACGACAAAGTCGATCGCAGGAACAAACACAAATCCCAACGGCAGCACGAGACTGAAGATCTTCGTGTAGAGGAAGTGGCGGTCGGCGTCACCGTAGTTGAGCAGCAGTTTGTTGGCTGTACCGATGTAGATACTCGCACGCAGCACCTGCGTACACGCGTACACCAGCACGTAGCCAAACTCGAAAGTGCGCACCTGCTGCATGATGGGCATCCCCTGGAGCTCGTACTCGATAAGTCCGGTGCGATATAGCTCATGGATCTCTTCCTGGTCATGTCGAGCCGCCAACCGCGCCTCGCTCAGCGTGCCATAGTCCAGGTAGTGAGACTTGAGCAACTGTTTGGCGGCCTTCTCACTCACGGGCGACGATCGCGACATGTCGGACTTCTCGACGAGAGCCTGACGCTCCCCCTTGGAAGTGGTCGAGGGGTCATGCAACGGCACAAGCCCGAGACTCTCTTGACGCCGAAAGAGCTCACACTCATTCAAGTGCCACAGTACGACCAGGAGTGTGTACACGATGATGGCAAACGCGGCGTAGCCCATGAACAGAGCGAAGCGCGAGACGCGGAAGACCGCGTGGATGCTGTAGAGCAACAGAAACACGACACTGCTGCCATCAAAGAGACAGCTAATCGCCGCGAGGATCGCGGTTTGATGCTGCATGATCAAGAAGCTCGCGGGGTACGACGCCATCATGGTGATGGCGCCGCCGATCGCGAGGAGCACGTACGCAGGCACAAACACGTCGAAGCTGCGCGAGTCGGCGAGCGCTAGCAGCACAAGCGCCGCGACCTGTACGACGCCCGCCAGCGCCGCTGTCGCCTTGGGGCCGAAACGGTCGAGGAACACGCCCACAGGCAGCGACGCACCATTGGTGGCCACGACGGCGAGCGCGAACATGAGGTTCAGGCGGTTCTCCTGCGCCACACAGGGCTGCGATTTCGGGCAAAGCTCCGCGTATTGCTGCTCGTCCTGCAGCAGCAGCAGCAGTGGCGCCCAGCCGAAGACAGCGCCAGAGAAGAACAGATCGACAAGCAGCACGACAACCACGAGAGCGACACGAGTGGCTCGCAGCATTGGCCTTCGCATGTTCATTTTCCAAGATTGAAGCCCGGGATCTTGGAGTGGTTTCGACCAATGAGCGAGCTTGGAAGACGGTGATTGGCTGGAACCAGATCGGCAAAACCGGTATCCGGATCGGTCGGGTCCCTTGTTTCTGTTCCGAAACTACTCCACAGGGCTTTTCCCCCTTGAAGGAGGCGGCGGCAGAGGAAGCGGCGGCGACGACGAGGTGAGGCGATGGAGGCGCTGTAGAGACCGATGGAGGGCCTGAGGACGCGTGGAGAGGACGCAGGAGGACGCTGACGGACTGGGGGCGCGTGTGGACGGCAGGAGGAGCGGCATGAGCGAAGATCCGAGGAAGATCGAGCGGTCGGCCGCAAGCACGCGAGAAGACTCGGCGGCGGACGCCAAGCCCAAGGCCAAGAAGACGGAGTTGCACAACGAGAGCACGGGGATTACAGTCGGAGACTCGACGCACACACTGGCGGATGTAAGGATCTGCAGGAGAGGATGGGGGGAAAGGAGAGCATGACGGTGGTGCCGGTGGTGCTGTCTGTAGGGCAAGACAATCCACTACTCGGCCGAGCGGATCATCGGCAATGGCTCGTTTGGCGTCGTGTTCCAGGTGCGGAACATGCCACGGAGAGAAAAGGATGGTGCGATGGTAAGTAATAACGGGAGACGGATATATGATGCGACAGGCGTCAGTGGAGGAGACGGGGGAGATCGTCGCGATCAAGAAAGTGCTGCAGGACAAGCGGTTCAAGGTCGGTACGCGCGGCTTCGAGCCCTCTACAGGACGCGGAGGCTGACTATAGGAGATGCACAGAACCGCGAGCTGCAGATCATGCGCCAGCTCAACCACGTCAACATTGTGCAGCTCAAGCACTGCTTTTACTGCAATGGCGAGAAGCCGGATGAGCTGTATCTGAACCTTGTGCTCGAGTACATTCCCGACACAGTCTACGGCGTTGCCCGTCAGCTGCAGAAAGCCAAGCAGTACATGCCAATCGTGCTTGTGAAGTTGTACATCTATCAAATCTGCCGCGCGCTCGCGTACATTCACTCGACGGGCATTTGCCACCGTGATATCAAACCACAGAATCTCTTGGTCGACCCGCGCTCGCATGTTGTCAAGCTGTGTGACTTCGGTAGCGCCAAAGTGCTTCAGAAGAACGAGCCGAACGTGTCGTACATTTGCTCCCGATACTACCGGGCACCTGAGCTCATTTTCGGCGCCACGGACTACACCACAGCCATTGGTAAGCCGCGCTCTAGACGGACGGGGCCGTGTGGATGGTATTGCTCACCTGTCATGTTGTGTTTGTGATGAAGATGTGTGGTCGCTTGGGTGTGTCTGCGCCGAGTTGCTGCTTGGACAACCGTTGTTCCCTGGAGAGAGCGGCGTTGACCAACTGGTGGAAATCATTAAGGTCCTAGGGACCCCTCAGCGAGAGGAGATTGAAGCCATGAACCCCAATTACACTGAATTCCAGTTCCCACAGATCAAAGCCCACTCATGGAGCAAGATCTTCCGATCTCGGACACCGCCAGAGGCGATCGATTTGCTATCCAAGATGCTCGTGTACGACCCAAAGAAGCGTTTGCGACCACTCGAAGCCGCTGCGCACCCATTCTTCGATGAGTTACGGCAGGAGACCCTCGTTCTGCCGAACAACACCGAAGTGCCGCCTCTTTTCAACTTTACCATGCAAGGTAAGCATTTATCTCTCAACAGTGCTCTTCAGTGATATTGATATTCGGACGACGATGGAACCTCAGAACTCGCGCAAGTGGACATTGCGACACGCGAAAAGCTCATCCCCACGCATCATCGGAACGCATCCAATTGGCCAGTCGGTGCTGACGGCAAGTGGCACGATGTTGGGAAAGGAGCTGCTCCTGCTACAGCGAATGGCTCAGCCAAGTCATAAGACTCACGACTCCAATCCACTCTGTATCGAGACTGTAAGGGACGCTCTACCGCCAGCAATCATGACTATCATCGACAGATGAAATCTATCGTAAGAGATGAAAGAGAGACAGTGTATTGTGCCTGATCTCAGGTTTGTACCATGGTACTGAATATTCACAGTGTCAAGATGTTCGTTGCTGACCGACCAGTAGATGCAGTGGAAGTAGCGTGGTGTAGAAGATGCTCTTCTGGTCCGTTGCCATGCCGAAAGCCTCCAGACGTATGGAGCTGGCGGTTTGTTCTTCGTTCCTTGTTGAGCTTTCCTGTCGACTTCGCATCACTACTTGTCCTGACGCCCTCTCCGCGTCTGCGAACTGTCGCAGTACTCAACCCCAGCGACGTCTGCGGACGCACACGCTGTCGCTCGCGCTCTTTGGCTTGCTCCAGCGTTTGCTCCCATTCCTTCTTCGTGTTTCTGATATCGTTGCGGATCATCTCAAGCGACACTTCGTTCTGAAGAATGAGTTCCGTCAACTCAACGTCAATCGATGCCGACTCCTCCAGTAACGATGAATGGCTGAGCCTTTTCGGTTGCGTGGTCGATGCCATACTGCCATTGGCGTCAGTAGGCTTCATCACTGACTCACTCGCTGCAAGTTCAAGAGTCTTGAGCATCTGCCGCAACCGTGTCACCTCCCGCCGTAGCTGTTCGTTTTCTTGCTCTAATTCCTTCAGTGCTGTGGTTGTAGACCCCACCTGGATTGATGTTGGCGGCGGAGGCATCGCTCCGGAGTGGAGCTGCCTCTTGAGGTTAGCAATTTCCTCTTGTAGGATAGGGATGTTGTTGTTCTCGATGCGGAGTTGACGGTTTTCCTCCATCAGCGCGAGCTCACTAGCCTCCATCTGACGCGTCTTGTACGCTGTGAGACTTTCTTCTAGCACTTCGATGTGTTTGAGCAGCTTGCGGATGGTTGTCTTTGGATCGGAAGGATCAATTCCCAAATTTGCAGTCACCGCGATTGATGTCAACACCGCTGTCGTTGGTCTTGAAGTCTGGTGCGGTGGGGTGGTAAGGCGGGTAGTAATGCCACTATCGTCTTGATCGAAATCGTCTTCGTACGTGCCGTTATCATCACCAACTGGATTTGCACTTCGCATCTTCTCCACGAAGCTACTGGTACGCTGGAGTGACTCTGTACTGTGGTTTTCCTGACTTGCGATCCCCAACTCTGCATCACGTGAGACTGCCGATCCGTGCGTTTCTTGTGCGAGATACTCGAGCAGGATCGGATTGTTGTTGAGGAAATCATCACGGAAGAGGCGCACGTTCCCTTTTGGCATGTGCTTACTGGAGAACGCATCAAACGCTACACATCCACGAGCATGGTCAAGAGATCACAATCCCACGAAGCCCTTGTACGACGTCTTACATTTGGATGGCGTCGGTGGAGACACATCGCCCTCCCATGGCCTCCCGGCTGTGAGCGGCCGCGACCCCATCATCCCGTTTGCTGTTGGTGGTCGACATGTGTCTGCTGTTGCTGGGCGACCCTGGAGAGCATATTCCTCGGATAGGTCTTTATCGAGCTGCGTCACCTGCTCGCCGTCTAGATTCTTGAGCCGAGGAAGCGACCGTATGACCTGAAACTTGTAGCCTTCAGCCTCATGCGAGCACGGGTTGCCGCCTAGATCCAAGGCGCGAAGCTACCGAGGTACAGAATAGGGAAACTGATCGTGAGGTGGCGCGAAGACCGACTCGTGTGGGTAGATGCAACTAACCTTGGGTAGTGCTCGGCACGTGCTGAGAGCTGTCTCCAAATCTGAGAGGAGGTTCCCGTATACACTCAGGGTGTTGAGTTTGGAGAGAAACTTGAGCGGGGCGATGTCTGTGATCTGATTGTTGGACACAAAAAGCTTCTCAAGATGTGGGCTTTGAAGATCTTGAAGGGAAGTGAGGCTGTTAAAGTTGAGATTCAACTTCAAGGGCACACAACGTCAGCTCAACGATGACAAATGGAGCGAAAGTAACATTCTTCACCTCGATGAGATTGGTGAAGTACTGAAACCCGTCGAGCGTCGTGAGCTTGTTGTGGGATAGCGATAGAATCTCCAGTGTCATGAGACTCCGTGCACACTCCTCTTGAATACCAACCAAGCGCTCATCACGTAAGATCAGCTACACGCGCCACGTTTTGTTGAGGGATTCTCTCACAGACATCGCTATCAGAGAGTACACACCTCCTTCGTGGTCATGGGGTCGTAGACACCCAGTCTCGCCATGATCAATTCCGACGACAGGTACCCCAACGCAGCAGCACTTCGACTCGTTAGCAGAGTTGGATTCGCTTCCGTTTGAGGCTGCTCAATGGTCAAGTCCAGCATAGTGCTCACTCCACTAGCCGCCATGTCTTTGTCGTCCGTGTCCATGGTGACCCCGTTTGCCTTCGACTCGTCAAACAGCGACGCGCGGCGCTTCGGCTTCCGCAGGTGAACACCGTTTCGCTCCCAATGCGCGACTCGTCAAGGCATGCTGTTGATTTTAATTATGGAAGCCAAGGCTTAGAGACAGAAGAGCTTGGTACCAGCTAACACACTGCTCATCAATGTCTTTCGGAACGAAGGCACTGGCGCACACCCGCGGTCCTCACCCGAATAATACTCGAGCTCCAGGTATCCGGCTCGGTTTACACCACAGCTGTAATCTTTCTCGTCTTCTTTTTCCCATCGTACCGGCAGTTTCCACCCGGGAATGCCTGGCTCACCGCGCACCATGGAGAAGCTCTGATTGATCCAGTTCTCTCCTGGCTCAGCAATGGCGAGTTGCACGAGCAGCTTGGTCATCTCTCGTTCGTCCCAGATGGACAGGTCGAGTGAGTAGTATCGCTCGGGAGCCATGGGGTTGAATATGTTTAGCCAGCCGAGGGACTTTGCACACACGTATTGATCTTCGGGGCTGAGTCCATCGAAGATTTGATAAAAGTTGTTGATATCAATGAGACGGGAGAACAGGATGCGAGCAGTTTCTGGTCGCGCGTGGAACTGTACAGGCATACAGGCCACGATCTGTGTGGCCTGGGTACTGCTAATCCATCGGTCGCAAATGGAGGACTCGATCTGCACGAGCTTGAGCGCCACCGTCTCCTTGGTAGTGTTTGTGCTGGTGAAGCGGAAGCTCGTGGTCTGTAAGAACTCCCAACCGGCCCTTTTGAGAACCGACGTTCGAGTTTTATCCCAGAACTCAGTCTTCTTCGTGCGTACCGACAAGGATTTGGACAAAGCTGGTGGTCGCGTGTTCCCTGTGGACGTCACATTGTCACCGTTTGGTTTCAGTCCGGACGCACCTCCTCGAAGTGGAGGAAGCTCTCCCAGAGAGTCATCTGCGTGGCTGGATGCAGATGCCGTGACGACTCCCGACAGCTGAATACTTGTTTGAAGCTCTTGAATGAGCTGCTGGAAGCGGCGCTCACTCAGCGGGCGAGTACCTTTCTTTGGTCGTGTTGTGCTGACATAATCAAATGAGAGCTTGCCGCGCTTTGGCATCACATGGAAGAAGGAGGTGGTGAGCACGATTTTCTCTCCGTCAAACTCTTCGTTCCGGAAATTCTCCCAGTTGCCATGCTGAGATGTATCTGCACGACGAGATTTGAGCTTGGAGAACAGCTTTTCACTCTGTGCAATTTCTGCAATCTTCGCCAACGCGACACGGTCTTTAGGCTTCGACAGGTCAAAAGAGTAGTGAGCAGTTGGGTTCCCCATGAGAACCGAATACGCGCTGTTCATCTCTGCCTTCAAGCGGCACCTCTGTCGAAGCGTCAGCGTTCTTGAGACGAGAACTTGGGCTTCTTTGGCTGTTAGCATTTGAGGCAGTATGAGAGCGACGGATTCGATCTTGCGTTCTTCCGGCTTGAGTAGGCCGCATGCTTCAAGGATCTGATATGCTTGGGAGGCCGTGAACCTTAACTCTGAGTCGTGCAGAGCAACGAGAAGGAGTTCTTCTTGCTCACTCTTCGAGTCCGCAAGATCGATGATGTTGTGAAGCAGTTTGTCGATTGAGGCTTGAGGGATCCGAGCGTATCGGTACGCTTCTTCGTTCGTGGCAAACGCTTCACGCTCATAGAGATAGTCCACTTCAAGGATACCTTCCTCGGGTATTCGCCAAGGTTTTTGTGTACTTCCATCAATAATGACCGCAATCGGCGCTTGGTCGTCTCCGTTATCGCCATCTACTTTGGTTTGGTTTGGAGTCGCTATGACGAGTTGTTCCTTGATACGCCCCAGCAACTTATCCTTCATGAATGCCACAAACTCGATCTCTTCCATTTCGCCGTCGCCTGTGATATCGTACATAGCTACTGCCTCGAGAATCTCCTTCTCGTCGTAATCCGTGATACCCAACATCTTGAACGCTTCTTCGATTTCATCTGCGTCGATTTTTCCTGAGTGGTCACTGTCTATGATCTGAAAAACAGCATGAAAGAAGAAAGCTGAAAACTCGTCGCTGTTTTCCAGCACATCGAGGCTGTTCAAGTTGAGTTTGTCGAGCACGCTCTCCAAATGGTCTGCTTGCGGGAAGAGTCCAATCTGATTAAGCACAGTCAAGACCTCATGGCGATGGACCTCTCCAGAGCGGTCGCGGTCAAATACATCCATGAAGAAGGCGTCGAGTCCATGAGTTTCTAGTGGGTCATCCGTCGATTCAGAGGAAGCCTGTTTCGTCACTGATGATCGAGTCTTGATTTCTTTACGAACCAGCTGAACGGCTTTCTTCGTCGCTCCAGGTGCAGTTCGATATTCAACTTTGACGAATCGACATCCTTTTTTCATAGTGGCAAGTCGCACGAGCTCGGTGGCCATCATGCGGTCGTATGGTTTGTTCAGGTGGAGCGTATACCGGCCTGTCGGTTCTTTTGAGCTGAAAACGGATGAACGATTCCCTCCGTACTGAGGGAGCAGCGCTGGGTTGAGATCTGCAGAATTTGGTGGCGTCTGAGAAGGAATACCAGTCAACGGATTCGCAGGTTGCGCCTCTTTGACCACTGGGGGAGCTCCATCGTTTGCTAAGATCACTGAACTAGACAAATTGCAAGCATGGAGGCTGATCTCACAGCCTAGCCCGTTCTTGTTATCGCACAACGCTAACATGAGCTGCTGGCCACCTTCTCGGCCAATGCAGTTCCCGTCCAGGACGAGTGACTTGAGAGTTCGGTTGACACGAAGAGCGTGGGCTAGAACTTGAGCGCCCTTGCACCCGATACTATTGTAGGCGAGGTTCAAGACTTCAAGGCACTGATTCGCTCGTAGTGCCTCACCGAACATCATGGCACCATCATCTCCACAGGCATTGTAGGAGATATTGAGAATGACGAGAGTGTGATTCTCGAACATAGATCGAGCTAATGTGATGCTGCTCTCAAGACGTAAGTAGTTCCATGATATGTCGAGGTGAGCCAACACCAGATTCGAGTGGAGCATACTTGCGATTGCCTCACCGCCAGTGACAAAATCGGGCTGCACTACATTCAGATGCTCCGACTTGCCGATGCCGTTGTGGCTTATCCAAAGCTCTCGAATAGATAAATTCTTCTCAAACGCGGTCATGAATGCAGTGCATTCGCTGTCATCGATATCGGCGTTATCCACAAGTAGCGATCTTAACGAACAGTAGGAAGTGGCCACGAACGCTCGCAGCGTTTGGGCACTTTTCGGCCCAATGACGTTTTGAGAAATGTCCAATCGATGAAGATGCAGCATGGTGCTGCCCTCTGCAATAGCCTGCAGCAAGGCGTCGAGTCCTTCATCACTTAATCGATTATCTCGCACGTTTATTTCCTCGACGTATGGAAGCTCATTCTGCAAGCACTTGGCAAACTCGATCATGAATGCATCACCAAGTGACTGGAAGGAAAAATCATACACCTTGGTAATTGCTTTGCGCAACATGAATGGCACGGCCATCTGAGGTTGTGCGATGGCAGCCGTGAGAAATTGAGACCTTGGAGACAGTGTATCCTCGGAGGGTACGTAGCTGTTTCCAAACTCGATTCCGGACCCGACTGCTGCGAGGCTCTGTTCAACGCCCTTCAAGTACGACGACGAAGGATAAGCTGGGACAAATCTGCTTTTCGTGTGACTTGGGATGCTCAAGTAACCATATTCATCGCGTGCTCGTCTCGGAGACGCTTGTGCCGGATCCTCAACAAACAGGTACGGTTTTGAGTAGATCTGTCGGTATTGCGAGAAGAACTGCGATTTTGCCCTGACACCAAAGTAGCTATCACTATTGCTCAAGTCTTCCACCTCCTCTATCGATAATCGCCGGGACTTCTCTCGCTCTCTACGCGTCAGCATCCGATCCGATACATGATGTAGTGGAGTCTTCACAACCAACACGACATACACGCATTAGTACACACAACACTGCCTCATCAAGCGGTGGTCCTACCAGGCGTCCGTGGGATCTAGACGACGCGAGGATTTGCTCACGTCGGCGCCGAGTATATGCGTCCTTCTTTTTTGACGGTTTTGATTGGCGTACGCTTGTCTCCTCGTGGCCATCGTCGTCATCTTCATCGTCGCTGACGACATCATCGTCATCTTCCTCTTCGTCCCTGTCGTCAGCACCGACCCGTCGGTTCGTTTGCACTGCATGAAGAGCTGGAAAGCTAACTGTCCGTCCTAATTTCGCCTGCTGCCCAGCAGTGCGTACTGGAGATCCAGTTGGCGTTGATGCCTTTTTCGATCGCTTGGGTCGGCGGGACGCCTCAGTGTGTCTGGCTCCGATGGAGTCGTACGTGCGCTCCGCGACCGCGGGAGGGAGCGGGTCATCGATGAGCTGGATCGTACGCAGGTACCGACATTTGTATCCGAGAGGACGTAGCTCTTTGGGGATCATGAGAGGTGGGTCCATTTCCACAGGCTCAATGGGGATCTCGGTCGTCGGAGCGCCCTCCGCGTCTTCAAACGAGTTGCTACACGCACGCGACAATCAACTAGTTACTCTTCTGCAAGTTGATCGTAGGCATACCAGTACATACCGATACCACGGCACCTTGGCACGTAGCGACTGCCTATCGTACTTGCGCTGAGCGTGCATCTTGCCAAGGTCCATGCCGGCGCGACTGTGTCGTGGCAGCGCCTCCGCTTCCGAGGTGACACCCGCACCAGGCCTCCCATCCGTGTGTAGCGCATCAGGTGCTTCTTCGTGTTCGTTGGGCTGTTGCATGGCACCGCGGAGACGACTACGCGTCACTCATGTTCCCATGGCCCATGCTGGACGTTGCCATTTCCGGCTTCTGGTCAAGAAACCGGTCACAAGATGACTTCATGGTAGTCAACGTTGCATACTGAATATGGTTAAAACCAAACCTACGAAAATTGATCCACATCATTTTCCCCTGAGTCTGAGTCTGATCAGCGCGGGTCACGGCATGATGGTGCGATGACTGGCGCAGCTCTGGAGATCGGATCACTGCCACGTGAGCGCTCCTGTATGTCGATGGCGGCTTGGCTCCAGCGATGCCAACCAGAGTGGGAGGCTTGGTAAACGGACTCAGATGGGCGTTGCCAGATCGGTATTCCTACAGCGCGGCTGGGGCCTGGGCGGGAATCCGAGTCATCTTGGACTCTGTGTCGTCGTGCCAGAGATGGAGCGGCATGCAGTTCCACTTTACATGATCTTTCGACGAGATCTACAGCACAGTACAGTAGCCTAGTCACGGCAGTGCGGGAGGAGTCCTCACCTGCACATGTACACGGAGGACTTTTGGCTAGAAGATCTCCCCACTTCGATTCGACAGCCTTCAGGCTGTTCGGTACTGCCACACCAGTCACGGGAGTGGCACGTGGGAGTGAAGCATGTGCCCTCGCTCAGGATCTCTCTGTAAAGAATTGCTGCGATGGACTCATCTTCTCTGCGGCGCTTGTCATTTGATAAGCAGAATGGACATGCTGGTGGTTTATGTGGCTCTGAACTACAGCACCACCATAGAAACTGGCACACTCTGGCCCAAAGTGTGCAAGTCTCCCAGACCCTGCGAGACTCGTAGAATGCATGGCAACGCGTGCGTCATATGCAGTGTACGCAGGTCGCAGAGGAAGCTTGACGGCTCACGAAAGCAAAGCAATGAGGCCATCATCGGAAAACCATTTAGGATTGGTGGTGGAGCACGCGTCGGACAGGTCCTCTCGTCTACAAGTCTCTCCGTTCACTGCATGCTGGTGAGAGCGTGTTGTGCTGATGTAAGCGCGGAGCCTCGAGTCATTCTTGGTGTTAAAAGCGGCTGTGCGACAGCTTGAGAGCCTCGTTTGGTCACCAAACGAGCCGGCGTCGCACAGAATTACTCACCGTCACATTCGTTAGCATCGCGCTTTGGTGCGTCGGTCTCTTGGCCTGCGAGCCAACGACACGGCGTTCACAACGACGTCGCCACCGTCTGCATGCATTCGGCTCCGGTGCATGGAACAGGACCAAAGAGTCTGAATACAGGCAGCAGCAACGACCACTGTACAATTCTCAGATGCCCACAGTCCCACATTCCCCATCAACAGTGTAGTGAATCACTCCATCCTCGAACTTCGCACTCCCCATACAATACCTGAGATGAAAGCGACATCAATACAATACAGTGTACAGGTAGCAGGTTTCATCACGAGCTCCTCGCCACCAACGCAACCTTCCAAGCGTCCCAGCTCCATCATCCGGTATCGTCGACAACCGCGATGGGTCCGACTGGGACGCATCGTCACCTGGGACATTCCCCGAAGGGATCCGGCGGAGACCCAAAAGGCCCGTCCCGTGCACATCCAGTCGGCTTGCTCAGCACGAAACGCACCGGTTTTCGTCTCCGTTCGAGACGCCAGATGGTGAAGTGCGACAGACGAATCATGTGGGTGACAGATGGAACATGTTCATTGGCTAAAAACCGGATGCTGTCTCATCTCCAGGCTGTCAGTGAAGTGGGACTGATAGTGCCACTTCACCATGAAGCGGCCTTCTAGACCAGCCGCTTCCACGGCTTCAGCAGACCGAGCAGCAACACCAACACGGCGATTCCGACAGCCACGTCAGCTGCGATGGAGCAGTGGCGATGATCAAAGTCATGAGGTTGGAGACGAAGGGCCTCATCACAGCAGAAGCAAAGAGATGGAAGCGATTGTCTCCAATCCAAGGTGACTTCAGCCCTTGCTCCAGGAACACCATCAATGTAGTGACCGCTGGAATGATCCGCGGCACTTGAGCACACCCATCTTGTGCCCATACCGTACACGTTGTGGATGTGGTTATTAATTTCTAGAGAAGACGATCGTCGGCTTGTCCACTCGTGTGTGCAATCAGGAGCTCTGAGATGATCAGTCAAGACAGGCATCAGGCCATGAACAACTCGTGGTCAAGTCGAGACTTCGCAGAATGGATGGAGGCAGCACTGCGAACAAACTGCCTGGTGGTAGGGTGACGAAATGTTGGCAAGTTCCGACCAACGTCAACGCCACACCACGGTAATACACCGCACCGTACAATACGATGCGACGACAGACGGACGGAAGCCGTTGACGCGACACGCTTCGCAAAAAGTCTCATCCGATTGTCTGTGGCTCGAACTTCGAGCCGCCGGCCTTGTCCGTCCCGCACATTCAGTCACAATGTCGGGCTTCAGCCAGTCAAAGCCTGGTGTGACGGAAAGGGGCTCAAGCTCGAGCGTTGCATGGACAGTTCGCAGTGCCATCCCCTTCAACACCTCTGGACGGATGTGGCACCTTGGCCTGTTTGCGAAGCATCGACAAGCAGCAGAAATCGAGTGGCAGATGAGAAAGATCGATGGCTTCACTCAGTGTCCTGACAACCAGCGGATCCCGCCGATCGGAAATCACGGCTGATAAGTGCCACCTTTGATGGCCACGTTGGGCCACTCCCACACACAGGCGCGCCGTCTGCAAATCTACATTCGCGATATACATGCATCCAGTGAAACAGCGTCTGGAGTCTGGTCCTGATCAATGCACCCGATGTCTCGACACTGCTGTTAAGAATTTCACATCTCCGCGGTTGGACACTCATGTGATTAACCACGGAAACTAGAACCAGTGGTGCCGACTTTGCTGCGGCTGCGTCCGTGTCTTGGACTGCTAGGCAACGCCCGTGATCTTTGTCTCATGTGCAAGCCGAGCTCTCTGGTCAATATGAGAGGCAGGTTCTTTGGCCTGCTTGGAGATCCAGCGCCAGTTCTGAGTGACGCTGACTGGCTCACCCATCGGGCTGGAGAGACCGTCCTCTGAAAACAAGTACCAGAAAGCACTCATGAGTAACGCTACTCGTTTTCTCAGTACTATCGAATGGCACAGGTTCGGGATTCAATATTTTCCATTCGAAAATGGTATATGGCGTCTCGGCCATCCGTCGAACAATATCGATGATGACAGGTACGTGCCCAGCTGGCACCGAGATGATGCGCCGACCACATGCAGCAGCCAATCGCATTCTCGTGGTTTTAGGGGAACGCAGCGAAGTGGAAGTGCGGGAGCCGGAAGATGAGCGCAGACGGCGGCGCAGCGCCAGGCCGCGGCGCTCTGAGTGCGGCGTGCACAGCCGGCGCGTACTCGACACTCTCCCCGACGGGTCTGTGGGATGGGATGGGAGCGGCGCTGCTGGAAGCCCATAGTGACGAGAGCTCACTCTTCGATTTGCGTCGTGGCGTGTGTGAGCTCGCCATCCTCCCTTACGCCATCGTACACTTCGCCACTGCTCTTCAACACAATGGGTGTCTCTATGCCAGCGCTCTCGCCTTCGGCTACCACCTCGACGTCCCCAGTGACTCGCAAGAAGATGCAGCCGGAGTGGCGCCCGGATGCCGCGAGCGATTCGTGTCTATGCTGCGGCCAGCAGTTCTCGCTCTGGTGCCGTCGCCACCACTGCCGCGCATGTGGTGAGCTGGTATGCGCTGCATGCAGCCCATACACGGAGCTGCTTCCAGAGTTTGGCTACGATAGCGCGGTGCGAGTGTGCAAGCACTGCACTGCTGCTGGAAGCATCACGGCCTCAAGCTCCAGCAATGCGTCTACCTCGCCATCGTCGTCTGACGCCTCGTCCTCGGATAGCGAGATTGAGGACGATGATGAGCTGGTTGCGCTCGCCGTCGACGTCATCGCGTCTCACTCCACCCACAAGCACTCGAAGCTCTCGTACGAGTACTTCGTGCAGTCTGAGGCCGTGAGCTGGCTGGTGGATGCCGGCGTCGTGAAGAACCGCAAGGGCGGTGCCGCGCTCTTCACTCGCCTCATCGATGAAGACTACGTTACGATGAAGCCATGGAGCGGCTCGAAGCGCACGGCGTTCTACATCCTTCGTGATGATGCCTGCCTTCTCGAGGCCCGTAACTCTCAGTACGGTCGTGCCATGCACTCGGAGACCAACAAGTGCAGCAACTGCTCACAGTCGTTCCTGCAGTCGCTCACGCCAGCGCCAGGCTTCTGCTCAATTGACTGTAAAACGAACTCGCTCATCAGCCAAGCTGATTCGGCCCGCATTCGCCGCATGCTTTGAGCTCCGCAGAAGTGTTCGCATGTGATGTACCATTAGACTAATTTATGACGCTCCACGCCGCCACACGAGCGAGCAAAGAGAGAGAGAGAGTGATCGATGGAATGCGTAATAGAGCCATGTGTATGATGGAACCTCATGGAACTTCCTTGACGCGAATACACGCAAGTTGAGCCTAGAGAACACCGGTGTGTCGGCGCAAAGCAATGCGGCGATCGTACCCATATCGGTGGCGAGCACAGTATGCGTCGAGGAGCTGACACGTCAGTTGCGCAAAGAACATCGCTGAAGAGCGATGATGGGGCAAGTCGAAGGAGAGTGCACTCTCCTTTCATGGATAGACAGACACTTTGGTGGGTGAGTCCGTGTACCATGTATGCACGCAATGCTCGGAGGGTCCGCTGCGTATCATATGCACTGCAGCTTTGGGGTGCCAGTTTGTATGTATGAGAATCTCATAGAGATTGTCTGACAGTGCTAGAGAAATCTTCTGGGGCTATCCCACGCAGAGCGTGGCGATGCAGCAGCACACCAACACAGCACCACATGGAGCACCGTGAGCTTCACGATGTCCATCCCTTCACGCCGTGAAGGGATGGCCAGCGTCTCCGTGTGCGTCCTCCATCGATGCGAGGACGAATGGATGGACATACAATCCCATGCTGATTTCACCCATGAAGAGCTCTCTTCCCGAAGCCAGCATGGGGCAGCAGACAGGGACTCATGTCGTGACGGAGGCAGCTCAGTGGTAACGCAGTTCGAGCTCTGCAAAGCGTCGGACTGGTGGTACAGTACGAATGGCTGCGAATTTTCCATCGGAAAACGATCGCACAGTGCAAATCCGACCAGCAATCAGCCATCAGCCACCATCGACAGGAGATGGCAGCACACGGTGCTGCGCAGGCATTTGCATGGAGCACGCCGGAGAAGTGAAACACCGGGAGCTGCGCAAACACCGGGAGGAGCGCCGACTCGCCATGGTGATGCCGAGGCCGCGTTCATCTCCGCTCCTACACATATGCAGTCACTTGTGTGTGGGAAGCCCATGCAGATGGACCGTGTGCTGGATTTCTGCTTGGCCAGAGCCTTAGAACAGAGTCTGCTGGGGTGTCGTCCATCATTTTTAACGCGCCGTCCAGAACGTTCGGTCGTTTTGTTCCATTTCTCCTGGCGACTGACTCAGCGACGGTGCCTCGTCACGTACCTGATTCCCTCGGCCCCTCTCTGTGTTGACTCCGGCTCCTTCTCCTGGTTGAGACGGCAGAGGGACGAATGCGCATCGAACAATCTGGTGGCGGTGCTGCTCCTCAAGAAATCTGCACGTCATGGATGGTCACGTGGTGATGACCTCACGCCCCATCACACAGCCCTCGCATGTGGCATGTCTCAACGCCCGACGGATCCCTCGGAAGTGGCGCGGGTGGCCGCTGACTTGGCCTTCGAGGTCCATGGCGACCACTCATATCATGAGTGTACTTGGTACATGCATGCGCAACTGCGAACTTATATCATGGATCCTGTATTTCGACGGCCTTTTACACAATCGATCGATTCTCGGGCATCTTGCGCTCGAGCAGCTTCATCTGGCTCAGTGGCCACACGATCGCCATGACGCGGGAGTCGATGAGCGCGAGTGGGACCGGACCGAACGCATTACTGTCGCCGTCGCTGAGCTCAGTGTTGTCGCCTTCGATCCAGCACTTGCCCTGCGGCACGACGATCGTATGCCCGCTCTTATCTTCGATGATGTCGCCTTCTAACGCTACGAGACGCTTCACGAGCTTCTCATTTGGATTCTCGGGCGACGTCAGCACCACGACGTCGCCGCGATGATACCGGTTGCGCATTTGCACTGACCACTTGTCGAGTAGAACGCGGTCGCGGACGACGTTGCCTTGAGTAACGCCCTCATTCAACGCTGGTTGCATCGAGCGCCCACGTACACTGGCGGCACTCACGACGAGCGAGTTGATGGCGATGCCCACAGGCAGCCAGAGCGCTCCTTTGGCCAGCACCTGCCACGGTCTCATCTTGACTTCGGCTGTGATCTGCTTCACACGCATCACGCAACGAATCAGACAAGGGATAGTTGGTGTTAGGAACCGACAAAGCGGTTATGAATTGTTTCAGTGTTGTACAATTACATGTATAATAGGACTCTACTCGTTGCTTATACCACAACCGTGCATGAACGTGTAGAGCGTCGTGAAGACGAGGAAATGCAACAGTAGGATATAGCCAAAGGCGATATTGCGAGTGATGCGGTGCCCCAAGAAAAGCTTGGCGCTGTTGAGAAGAATCTTGTCAACTGTGTTCAGGTTCGTGTACCGTTGTTGGCTCTCGATCTTGTTGAACTGCTGGAACGGATTCATCTTCTCCTCATACATTGACTTGTACCGTGACTCCACCTCAGCAATTTGAGATGCACCCCCCTCAAGATCATACATGCTCGAGCTGGGCGTTAAACCTGGTACGACGCGCAGATTCGGAGCCTTGGGCTGGCTACCACTTCCCTGGTAGCTTTGAAGGTAGCGGACCTTCTGATAGAGTTGCATGTTGTCTTGTTCCAGTCGAGTAACCTGACCTCTGTAGCTTGCAACTAACTCATCCGCCTTGCTCTTCTCTGTTTGTAGCTCCTTTACTCTTTCCCGGAAACGGTCGCGTTGTCCACGCACGATTTCGAACATCTTACTGTCGCCTCCAATACCTCCTGGGGCATTCAGCCCTAGCAACCCTTCTCCAGGTTGCACATCTACCGCATCCATGAGAATCTCCGATCCAACATCGGTTGCCCTTCCTGTGTGTCTTCTTGCTTCGAGAGTATCAACTGTCTCCTCAAGGTTGCGTAACAAAGCTGTTTGCTCCTGGAGAGCTAACTCCATTTGTTTCAGCTCAGCTTGGCATTGTTCAAGCTGGGATGTCCTCTCCTGTAGTGCCAGTTCGCTCTGCTGACGAGCATGCTCCACTCGGCGAACTCTGGCGACAAGAATCTTCTCGATTTCAGTCGATGACTGAGCTCCATCTATCTCAGCGCTACTGCTTCCACCAGCAGATATGGCATGATCTTCTTCGTCAACAATATTGTACTCCAGTTGCTGCAACACTCGCAATTCATGAAGGATTGAGTTGTACTTTTCCATAGTAGGCCGAGCGGCCAACTGAGCGATGAGGTCATCATGTGTGCGTCGAGCTTGCTGGATTTGATCTTCAAATCGAGCTTTGTCTTTTCGCCCTTGATCTTCTAACTCAGCAATAGTTTCCTTTAGTTTGAAGAGTTCATGACGCAAATTCGTGATAGTAGCCTCCTTTTGTGCAAGCTCGACAGATGATGTTACCGATGCCGTTACTGGTACAAGTGGGCTTGATGAACTGACGCTCAAAAGATCTTCAATTTGCTTCTTCAATTGGTTGTTCTCGAGCCGCAGCGTTTGTGTCATAACAGCTTCTTGAGAGATCACTTCCATCTCAGCATCCAGCGCAGTCTTCGCGAGACCTGAACGTTGCTTTTGAGCAAAAAGCTCAGACTGCAATGAATCCAATCGATTGGTTGTGTCTCGCAAGTCTCTACGGCTTTGCTCGATTTGGCGTTCGTAATCGACTTTCTGCTGGGCGAACTCCAACATTTTTGCGGCGAGCTGATCCTCGAGCTCTTTGCATTTCTCACTTACTTTTTGGTGCAACACATCGTCCATGCTATGCTCCATGTTTAGAATTTGCTCCTCCAGCTTGCGGATCGTGATATCTTGGTTCTTTAACGAGGAAAACTCGACCTCGTAGTCATGCAATTCGCGCTTGAGTTTCTTGTTTTCCTCTTCCAGCTCATTACTTTTGTTCATGTCTTGGATAGATTCGAGCGACGGTACAGGGTCTGGGGCGGCATAGAGGCCCTTGTAGAGCATGAAGAAAGCATTCTCCGCGTACTTGGATCGACGCGTTAGGTTGTCGATTTCTTCTTGATATGCACGCAGCAAACCTCCCATCCCCGCCACTTTCTCCGGATCTGGTAGTTTGCGAAAGTTTTTAGTCGTCTCCGCGAGCTTCTTCCGTGAGCGGAGACTGTTATCTTTCTCCGTTTTCATCGCAGTACCCTGTGTATCCAACATCACGCGCTTGCTGTCCAAGTCGAACGCCTTCCAATACTGAAGCACCGTAGCCTACACCATGAGACCGTCAGTTCTCGCCCTTCAATGCGCTTCGTAGGGATCTAGCCGCGACGTACGATCGCAGCGCGACTCACGGGGCCTCCCCGTGCTCGTACCAGCCCCGCGACCGCTGCTTCCATCTCCCCTGCGACCTGCTCCATCGTCGCGTTCGTCGTGTCCGACTTCCTTCTCCGCTCTGCCGCGTGCCGTTGGGGGAAATTGAACCTGCCAGGACTACAAAGGGCGACCTGGTAGTCACAGAGAAAGGTAGTCAGACTGGTAGTCATTAGGAGTGATGGTCTGTTCACCCTGTGGCACGGAGACGCAATAAGCAACTAGGTCATGGCGACGCTCCTCCGCTCGAAGGCTCGGCATTATGCGTCGCGCGTGCTGAGTCGAGGGCTGTCCACGCACGTGTCTGTGATTGGTATGATAGGGTCGAGTGCTACTCCACGGTGCGCGCTGACAAGTGGTTTGCTCAGGGCTGCACTGGAAGACCGACAAGACGCGACTACGAGAGGCGTTCAGCCCATTTGGGAAGCTTGAGAAAGGTGCACACACTCAAATGGGTGGTGGATGGACACTATACAGAGGTTGACGATCGGGCGATTCGGTGTTGTAGCCGAGTTGATCACACCAGCGCACTCATCGATGCATCTATGGGCGCAGCTCGAGTATGCCGAGTTTGATGAGGCAATGAAAGCAGTCATTGCGATGAACGGACAGGTACATGTGCTCTTTAATGCATTGGAGTGGGTGTGGTCTCAATGGAACATGGTAATATGCTTTAGGAGCTTGATGGGCGTCTCCTTCGCGTGAGCATCACTGATCCACCAAAGGAGGATAGCGAAGACTCGGAATCGGCCGAGATGAAGTGATCAACTACCACAAGCATCCATGATAATAGAATGTATTATTCATGACGCGTCTCTAGTCGGCTGTCGGTAACGTGCGTGAGTTTTTCCATTCCAATAGACCGCGAAAATCATCCTTGATCAGCGTGAGGAAGATAGCAAGGCGATCATTCGCCCGCGCAGCTCCAACATTGATCCGAGAGCAGTTGATGGCCGTCATGTCCCCAGTTGACGCAGCGACTGCAGGTGTGAGTTCGTAATTTTTTTCGTGCATCTCGCGCGCACGTTGGAAGTCTTGTGAGGCTGTGTAGATATGACCGAGTCTCCTGCATGCGTCCGCTTGGTTCGCTAAGTTGTCCGCTCTTGTTGCAATCGACGCATAGTGGTTCAAATACTCGATGGAAAGCTGCTTGTTCCCAAGATTTTCATGAGCTGTCGCCAGTTCGGCATACGCTTTGCCCTCTCCGTCAACATTCCCATTGCCTCGGCAGGACTCAAGGAATGACTCGAGGAATGGAAGCGCATTGGATGGCTGAGTTAACTTGTTGTAGCACATTCCTATGTTCAGCTGCGCCTCACCCACCGCCTCTAGTTCACTTGCTTGAGATGCACAATCCAGATTCTTCTTGTAGAAGTCGATCGCTTCCTCGTAGGCTTGGTTCTTCTCATTCAACACTGCGAGGTCCAGATAAACGCCGCCAAGTTGCATGAAGGCCTCTCCTCGTAGAATCGAGTCGTCTTCGTGTTCGTACACAACTTGCGCAATGGCGACGTATTGTTCATTGTAGTCCCGCGCCTTTACTAGGTCTTTATCCGTATGGTATCCCATCCCGATTTTGCTGAGGACTCGCATCTCGCACATAGAATCTTTCACTAGCCGTGCAATCTCGAGGCATTTCTCGTAGAAAAAGATCATAGTTTTGATATCGTTTTTCTCTGCACAATACGACGCAAGACTTTCGTACGCGTACAGCACATCTGGGATCTCACCGTGCCGCTTGCAGTGCTCAGCAGTCACGAGCTGATCGCGCAAGAATTCCATTTCAGTCACGTCAAGGCCTGCTGACGCTCCGTCCGCGTCAACTGGGTTGCGCCGATGGGTGAGGTAGAACAAGTCTACATATGACTGCACGTACCCTCCCATCAGCATTTGCACACACACATCTTCCTTCACCTTTGCCTGCGCTTGGGATTGGGTCATCACGGGCTGTGCCATTTGGAGCAGCATCTCATCACTGCTTCGTGACGGCGCCGTTCGTGTGCCGAATGGCCCGGGTGTCGATGCAGCCGAGCCCGGCCCACGCATGGGCTTGGCTCGAACAGGTTTCTTCGCTGCTTCTGGCACGACGCGCTCATGCGCTCCGCTCCGACTCGTCCTCCGCGCTTCGTTCTCCTTCTTGAGCGTCATGCTCAGGTCTTGCTTCTCCACATCGGTGCCTCTTCGTGTACATACGCACTTAACGATTAGGTTCGCATCTGATAACAACGCCAGCTTCAAGCCAGCATGGTGTCGCCTTCCGCACCGATGGACGGGAGGCTCAGTCGACCATTCAGGTGCTTTGGGTATGACACTCGTGTGCATTCTCTTTCTGAATCAATTGGCTACGTTCTCGAAGTATCACGGCTCATTTCGTGACAGGAACACTGCTGCGCTGCTCCCATTGAACTTGACGATCCGTGTGTTCTTCTGAAGCATCAGCACGAGGACAGGGATGAGACCTGCGGGCATCACGTTGTCACGAAGATCGAGGCTCGTGAGGGCTCGGTGCTTCTCCGCCGCCTGCACGATCGCCGTCAGACCCGCTTCTGTCAACTTGGGCTTCGCAATACTCGATCCTGGGATGCTGGAATGCAATGAGAATGACACGAGTGTGGTGTTCACACATAGGGCATTAGCGATCTCGCGCGCTCCATTGTCACCAATGTCATTGAAGCTGACGTCGAGCTTTGTGAGCTGAGGGAATTCTCGGAGCAGCTTGGCGACTTCCGTAGCCCCTTCGTCACCTAACTGGTTGCTTGAGAGGTCGAGGGCCGTACAGCGCACCTCTGGTGTGCTTATCAGACACTCGACCACAGCAGCTGCACTGTACTGACGAAGCTGCTGGCCACTATCATAATCATAGCATCGGATTAGCAAATTTCTCGATCAGAATCAGTGGCGTGGTACGCACACAAGTTCGAGCTTCGCAAGCGGCGCAAACTCTTTGGCAAACCGCTTGCGTAGGTCGTAGGCTCGCGAGATGGCAGCCACCATCACTTTGCACTCTGAAGTGAGCGTGTTGCCTTCGTTAAGCAGTATTTTCCGCTGCAGGTTGGAGGTAAAGGCCTTGAGGTAGAGTTGCTTGGCCCCGTCATCTGTGATCTGGTTGTGATTTAGATTGAGTTCTCGCAACGTCGCATTCCACTCGACCCCATCCGCTAAACCCTTGATGCCTTCATCTGCATCGACGAAAGTTAGCTGGCTGAGTGCACGCTGACGGATGCGTTAACGAACTCAAGGAGTTCTCCGATGTAACGGGAGTTCCACTCACCGTTCACAAGGTTCGCAGACAAATTCAGCACTCGCAGGTTTGGCGGAAGCTGCGCAAGAAGTGATCCGATAGCCCATGCACCTGGCGTCGAAATTGCGTTACCACTGAGATCGAGTACTTCCAGAGATAACCACGTTGAAGCTGAAGACCGAATAGCCGTAAGAGCGACGCATACAAAGTGATCATCAAGCACCGATGCTAGCAAGAGCTTGGTCTTGGCGTGCTTTCCTGACAGGTCGAGACACTCGCTCTCGCTGGACGTGATGGACGTCGCGAGGGTCTTTTCTTGCAGCTTGAACTGTATTGCGTCCACTAGTTGACGGTGGTCGCGGTTGCTGCGGCTCCGGACTGGAAGATGGAGATGCCGCAACGAGAACCGATACTCGAGACCGTTGATCACGTGGAATACTGTCTGTAGACCTTCGCCGGTGACGTCGTTCTCGTCCAGGTCAAGGGTTTCGAGTGCAGATGCGGCATCGAAGGCAAATGCCAGGGACGCGATTCCATTGTCAGTGATGGCATTACCCGCTAATGATAACACTCGAAGCGACGGAAGCGACCCAGACGACATCGCAGCAGCAAACTGGGCGGCGGCGTCGCTCGTGAGATCGTTTGAGCGCAAGTAAAGTCGCCTCAGTGAGCGAGAGACACCGCAACTCAGGAGAACCCGTACATAGTCATCGGAGATATGGAGACACGACAGATCGAGAGTCTCAAGTCCCTTCGGAAGCACCGAGAGAAGACTGCCAATATCTTTGTTTGGGGCAGTTCCCATGAGCCGGTAGCCGAACGCGTTGATGGAAAGATCAAGCGACTTGAGGACAGGACACCGCTCTAGAACAGAGCAAAGACTAGGCAGTGAGGCCTCGGAGAAGCTGTTTACCATTAGTCAGACAATCACATCAACTCCAACACGACGAGCGCAACACGAACCGATTGCTGGCAAGGCTCATCGCTGTCAACGATGGCCAGCGGAAGTGAGATGCTGCTTGGCCCCAAGCCGCACTCGTCCAAAACTGATCCGGTAGGCCGTTAAACGAAAGATCGAGTACCCGAAGCGAGGCAGAGATTGGCGGCATCGATATCACACGCCACACGAGGTCCCCGCTGATTGTGTCGGGCGAACACTCAGTGATGACGATCTCAGTGATTGCATCCCCGTCCCCGGGACCGAAGCGAAGAGCATCTCGCACCTGCGAGACGCCGATAAGCTTTGTCTTCTTGAGTGGCAAAGCGTTCCGTGCGCTTGGTGGGTGAGATCGGAGCGCCACACGCTCTTCCATGATGCATTACGAGCTATGAAGAGTCGCGATCAGGAGGCGTGGGAGTGGAGCCAAGGGAACTTGAAGCTGTAGTCAGCGCCTGTTGCATTTCGAGTTGGCGCGCGTCACAGATTCCAGGACCAAAGTCTCACTTACCGAGGTGATCGAGT
>KE464062.1:2162-30745 GCA_000387445.2 Pythium aphanidermatum DAOM BR444 | reverse complement strand
GCGGTTGGTGTGGCATATTTGGCGAGTTCGGTCTTGAATCGTACCTATGCAATCGAGCATTGTGGCGTCAATACTGAGCCCCCAGCCTTGCGACTTGGCATGCACACGCACCTTGGGTGTGTCTTTCTTCCCGAGTGGCACGCCATGGCAGCATGGCGGCAGGTGCTGGCGCGTCGCCGTCGACATCTTCGAGGTGAGATCTATCCGCCTTGCTAATCAACACAGACGCTGCCTCGGGATTCTGCCACCGGTCTGAACATCTCTATGCAGCCATATGGTTTCTAACATTTCTAAAAAGAATCCCTCGTTCGAGTGCCATTGACGTGGTGCTGTCTCAATATATTGAAGCCATGGCGGGGTGCCAAAAATTCTTTCCAAGATGGTTGGTGGGGGATTGCAAGCTCCACGCACGAAGAGTCCTGGTTGTACGGCATCGACACACGTACAGATGATGCGGGTAGCGAGTATGCGCAGTACAGTACGAGCCATGAATACGGCTTCGCTACAATGAGCATTATCTTGTACGTATCGCCGCAGTCGTATCCACAGAATAACAACAATACCTCGTCATCACATCTACCGTACGAGTGACTCGCAGCCACGGAATGAAGAGTCATTTTGTGGATCGTTGCGTGGCGTCCACGATATTATTGTCTGTTGGGGAGCGCCGTGACGCAGCGTTGTGGCCCATGTCTCCAAATTATGGTCCAACTGACTCATCTCCACACCTGCCACGCTGGCGATTGACCATGTTGGTGTCCGACCACAAAGCGACCCCTGGAGAGGCGCCAAGAGGACGAAGATGTGCTTACGTGTGGCCATAAGCAAGCAGGGACACAGGGCGTCCTCGTGGTCCACTTATCAGCCATCCACGCCGTGCTGGTGCTGCCAACGGTCACGCGTCCACGCAGCCATCACCGTCCGTGCGGCCGTGGACCGCAGTGAGGTGACTTGTGGCGGGCCGCTGCTGGACCGCTTCAACCCCGCTTAGACTGGCCGTAATTTACGAACTACCCTCATTCGGAAACTTTCTCGAACAAGCTGGTCGTGTAACTCAGTCGAGAGCCACTCTCAAACCCAAGGTGGCATTCGTTTTGGCTCGTCTGCGACGGCCCTGCGGAAATTTGTTCAGGACACGTTCTGATCTGAAATGCATGGCACGCACCATAGTTGGGCCTGTTGGAGGACCTCTTTCCTTTGGGTGTCGTCAAGTGCATCTCGCAACGCCTTGTCCTATTTCCTGATCTGTCTCGCAGGACGCAGGTGCTAAGCGACGATGACGCACGCTTCCAAGACAGAGTCTGGCTGCCACACGAAGAGACGACCGCGCAATCGATCCGAGCTGGTGGCGCCGCTGGATTCTCCCTGCGAAGCAAGCAGTCAGGTGACCAGCAGTGAGTAACGCGTCTCTGAACACCTTGTCTGACGATGCGAATCACGCGTATCTGGATGATGCGTGCATGGAAGAGCCCTGCAAGAACTTAACACTCGAGTGACCTGAGTGCTATGGCTCAATTCCATGTTGAGCCACTCGTAACGACTGGGACTGCGGTTCGTCAACCCAAGGGGCCCGAGTGACTCGAACACTCAGTCAGTCTCACCACTGTGGACCGGCCGCAGTGGTAAATTTGGACCGCATTGGCGGTCCACACGTCAACGATGACCTCTAACCGCATGGCCCTAGAAAAATGAGATTCACATAATAGGGTGTGAAAAAGCTGGCACTCGAAACGATTACTATAGTACATGACACCTCTATTTGATAAATTGTCTCTTACCTGTAGCCAAGGCTAATAGAATGATGGTATAGTTCTCGTGACTAGTCGCAGCGTTTATGACCAAATCTCGCCACCACCTCGTCTGACAGATGGGTCCAATAGTTGGATCGCTTTGACTTGGGATTTGTATGTGGAGGTCTGATATAGGGGTAACGCGTGCAAGTGATAGCATTTCGTGGTCAAAATGGTTATTCTCGTTGGCTCGGAGAGCACAAGTTGCTCCGGACTGCCTAACGCTCTGCGTTCCCCTAGAACGAGGAACAGAGAAGGCAGCTGACTCAGCAGGGGAGAGATTTTTTTATCACACGCGAGCTGCTCGCCATATTCACCACGTTTCTTCTGGTGAGAAGACATGAAAAACGTGTGGACGAAGCTGCAAGTTTGGAAAGAAGTCGGCGTCATCTCGAGTATACATGAACATTGCTTATAATGCAGGCCGAAACAGTTTGTGCGGTTGTGCCAGGATTCATGTTGGTCAGTACCTACAGGATGATCGTTCCCTCTGATGGCGCGTCATAGGCAGGCAGTGTCGAAACGCAAAACAGAAATCACCCCTCGACACTGTGTAACCACACTGAAGAGGATGACGACACCATCCTGTTTCTTTGCGACCAAAGTTGCAGATTTTGTCGAGGTCTGGGCATTTGGCCATGCTCGTGACAAGCGTTTGCGAAAACGAGGCTTGACTGCTCACTACCATGACCTCGACTACAGTATTAATGTATTTTCTGACTGTGTTGATTCATTGTTCCACGCTCGCCGAGAGTCGCGACGGACTTTCAGCGAAAAGCGAAGGTCTGACTGTGGAGCGAAGTGGCACTCGATTCTTCATCTCAGCGTGAGAGTGGATCTCGCTTCATTGACGGTCAATTTGATGGTCAAGTTGATCAGCCGCGAAGGTTTAAACCGACTCAAAACGCAGCCGCGTACATCTACACGTCGTTGCGTTTCTAAGTGCAAGGTTAGACCAGAACCTGAGATCCCACCCTCGATAAGTTCTCAGCCACTAGAAATATTACCGCCCAGGAAACGAAAGACAGAAAGAGAAGATTGCCCAGCCATGGATGAACGATGATGAAATGGTTGCAGAGAGAGCTATAGGCAACAGAGGGCGATCTCTCTGCACGAGAATCAAGTGTGATCACTGTACAGATGTAGCCAAAACAATCAGCTCGAACATGACAGAAGCGGGAGAGACAATAATATCAAATGTCAACTGGGGTTCTGTTGTATGTTCACCGTCTATCCGAGAAATAAACGCGTCTGTCGAAAATTACCAACAACGTGGGTGGTCTTGACTGATCGAAAAATAACGAGCTAACAGGGGTAATTTACGTTTGCTGTTGCAGTTAAAGGGGTTGGGCTTGCCACTGACTGACAATGTTGGCGCGGGCGACTGGCTGCAACCGTGTCCCGTCTGCTCGCGGCGGTCCAACAAACCTGTCCACGCTCGCCGGCCACAGCTGATCGCTCAAGACTGGAGCCAAGTGTGGCCATTTCCCCAAACGACTCTCGCCCCGCGTCCTTGTTGGGCCTCGCGCGCGGCCCCACGACGGATCTACGTGTCCCTCTGCAGCCACATCCCAGCTCGCTAACTCATCCACGTTGAGGACGCCGGTACCTCTGCCCACTCTACGGATGGCGATGGATCAAAGTCACAACGAGGACCTCGCTGACGCGACTCCGTCCGCACTTGACCACAACGGCGGCGGCGCTGTCTGGACCGAGTTCAAGCACGACGACGCCCTGCACGACGACACCATGGATGGACCGACGTTCGCGCAGGCGCCCGTCGTCTACCTCGATGCCGAGAGGGACGTAGATGGCATCAAGGCCGACTCCGCGGACCTACTCGCACTCAAGTCACGTCGGCGCCCTCGCCCCGCGACGCCCACTGGCTCGTCCGCACCTCGTGTGTCCACCGCGTTCGACTCAGCGTCCACACTGGCAGCATCCATGCCCACAAGCGCTGACGCCAGTGTGGCCTTCTCAAGCTTCGAGCTGAGCTACGTGGCTCCAACGGACGCGGCCGGCCACATCTCGGTGGTCGCACCGCCCCATTACGACGCCCAGCCCAACCCAGGCATCCCCCATGACCACGTGGGCGCGTTTCTCCAGTCGCTCACGCTCACGTTCTCGGCCAACCCATCCACGGTCGAGTACCTGCGAGGACGACTGAGTGAAATGGGCTACGACTCGGTGCTGGCGCTGGCGTTCGTGAGCGACCAGGAGCTGGCCATGGCCGGCATCGCGTACCCGCAGGACCAGCTCGCGATCCGCAACGTGGCCCGCCACGAGTTCGCGTCGCGCAAGCCCCCCAGTCCTCCAGATCTTTATCAGATGGTCACCATGTCCAAGTGGCTCATTCTCTGTGGCATCCCGCGCCCAATGGCCACGCTGTACACGACGCATCTACAGCGCTTCGGCTATGACAGTGTCCAGCACTTTGAAAGTATTGGGCACGACTCGCGGGCGCTTGGCGTCTTCCGACCGGGCCATTACCACTTGTTCAAGTACCATTTGGAGCGAGTGCTACAGCAGCAACACCAACAGCAGCAGCACTACCAGCAAGCCAATGCGGTCTCGCACGGATACGGAATGTACTATGGCTCGAGCGGCGCTACTGCAAGCTCGGGACGTCCCGAGGACTTCCACTCGACTTTACTTGACGACCTGGTTCCAAGTGGTGGCTTCCCAATCTCACCAGCAGTGCGACACCCTCAGCAAGCGTACCAGCAGAGTGCTTACTATGGCGCTCCAACTGCCAACGTGAATGTAGCAGGCTCAAGCTTCACGCAGATGATGCACGACGGCAGTTCGTCCGGTGGTCCACCAATCCGCATTCTGAAGGATGTTGAACTGCGGTTATTGTATGAGGCGGTCAACATGGATGACAAGTCGAACCCGTGCCGTCGAGGGAAGAAAGTGGACTGGAGCGTCATTGCCACCAACGGCATGGGTGACCCCCGCTTCTCTGTACTCGCGCAGTACACTGCCGAGGAGCTGGAGCAGAACTACGTGCAGAACCATGAGCTGCCTTTGCATGCGACTGCCCGCAACACTGAGTGGTCGTCCGAGCTGATCAAGCTCCTGTGGAAGGTGTCCCAGGACACGCGCTGCAAGAACGGCACCAAGACGATGTGGGAGCAGATCGCCCAGGGCCGCACGGGTGTGCCTGAGTACACACCACTCGCCAAGTTCACCAACTCTCAGCTGCGTTCTCGCTACCGCACTGAGTTCGGTGACAAGCGACCGCAGAGCCGCAAGAAGGCTCGCGAAGAGAAGAACGCCTTGGCCAAGGCCGCCCTCGCGGCTGGACAACCCCTCGATCAGAAGGCTGCTGCCAAGCAGAAGGCAGCAGCCGTGAAGGCCCGCAAGGCGCAACACGACAGCAACCGCCCAGGCCTTGGAGACAGCGAGTCTCTGGCCGTGTGAACAGGCTGAGCGAGCCCCGTATGAACAAGTTTCCTGTAGATCCATGGGTAGACTATGTAGAAGGAAAGTAGTATTAGTGCGTAGATAGCGAAGAGACCCGCGAGCGCCGCTCCGAGACAATAAAATAAAAATATTGCAGTTCAAGTGTAGCCATGTGCGGTCGGGGTCTTCTATTCTCAACATGGGTTCGTTGCATGGTTAAGATTCCGCCAATCATCCTCCGGCATTTCAAACAATAGCCAATCACGAGACGAGCTCAACGACTCATTGCACAGGGCCTTCTATTTAGTGTCTTAAGGACCATTAGGCCGTGAATCTGAACTGCGAGAATTCAGAAAATTACATGTATTTCGACTTGTCGAACACTTGGGACGGCGTCATGCACGCCGTGTGATCATCCCCAAGGGCTGCTGATATATACGCGTCCACACTGCTTGCTGCTCCTTGTCTGAAATATCTACATGCCACGAGGGACTCAATTGGCGCCGGCATCTCGTCGCTCGTCCTTCTCGTGTGTCCTTCTTGTGCCTTGCAAAGTTGGAGACCTGCGTGAACTTCTTCTCACAGCCTTCGTACGGACATACGTACGGCTGGAAACCGGCATGCATCCAGATATGCTCTTTCAGAGACACCGAGTGAGCAAAGCTCTTGCCACAACCGTCGTAGTGACAGGCATACGGCTTGACACCAGCATGCGTTCGCTCATGAGCGCGAAGGTTTGAACTGTGGGCATACCGCTTTGAACAGCCAGCATAGGAGCACTTGAGCGGCTTCTCACCCGTGTGAGTTCGCAGGTGGTTCTGCAACTCAGAGCGACCTCGGAACTGCTTCTGACAAGTCGGGCACTCGTGTTTCTTCGACGGCTTCACACGCGACTTGGTTACCTTGGGCTTGGAGTACATCTCGACTTGCTCCAGGAATTTGCCTTGGTTCTCGTTCGTCGAGATAGCAGAGATCTTGGGATTGTTCAGGACGAGATCGTGCGTTGGATGGCGTCCCAGAGCCTGCTGCTGGGCAGCCGCGAGGGCCGCAGCAGTCGCATCAAGAGGCATGCCTTGCCCATCCTCGCCACCCGCGATGTTGGCAGCTGAAATGGATCGGATGTAACCATCCAGCTCGATCATAGAGTCCTTGACGTAGTCGCTGATGGCCCATACCGTGTTCTCGTTCATTTGACCTAGGTCAAACGCGTAGCCGTCGTCGTCAATCTGGCGCACCGTATCTGGCTGGTACTTGCTGATGACATCCATCAGACCTCTCAGGTATTGGCTCGGCAACAGCGTGATCTTCTGAACGAGGCCTTGCTTCTCGGCAAACGTCATGGGCTTGACATTCTCACCGTACATGTACTCGCCCGTGTTGGTATCGAGATACTTCTGGTTGCCACCTGAGCCTTCGATCACCTGCGCCGTTGGCTGTGCACCATTGACTCTGTCGGCAGCAGCCGCCGCCGCCGCGTTAGGCGCTGGCATTCCTTGTGCACCAACAATATTCGGGGGAAGCAGCGAGCTGATCGAGAACTGGCGCTTCTCCAGCACTGAGCTCATCGACGGCATCTGCCCGAGACCACTGAAGTTGTCGACGTCACCGAGGATGCCCCACGACGCCTCCTTCTGCAGGTTCAGACTCATCGCTGGTGCATATCCATTACTCGTGGCAACTGCAGCCGCCGCCGCCGCATTCGCTGTGGCTGCCGCCACTACAGCAGCCGATGCTTGGGCCTGGGAAGCGGCCTTGTCCCCGTCACTCGCGTCCTTGGAGCCTTCATCCGTGCGCTGGCGCTTGTGTGCCTGGTACACGGCATATCCGCTGGTGGATGCCGTGACTGAGGTCGAGTTGGTGAGTCCGGAGCTGGTCGACATGCCGACGGAATACCCGGTGTTGTACAAACTCATCCGAGAGTGGAGGGAAGTGGATGGGGGAGAATGTTCTTCGAGAATCGGTCTATCGCGAGGGTACTCGAGAACCGAGACGTCTCAGCGGTCTAACCAACAGCGAGCGAAGAGGGGTGGCGCGTCTCGCGTTCGTGCGGCGAAGGATCCGTCGGTCGTACCGCGTTGCCGCCCGAGGCTTGGATGCGCTGCTCGTTTTTCAAATGGCAACACAACCATCACTCATTTTCATTCATTCTTGCTCCCTCAGTTGGGGAGAACCGCCCCCTCCATGGAACACCTGTTTCAAACATGTTGGAAACATGTACAAAACTTCCCTCGAGATGGGCAACGTTCTCGCGTGGCCACAGAATGATGGTTTGTCTTCGATTGTCTTGGCCAATCACTGGAGACATCGCGTTGACCCTCCCGCACAAACTGGCTTCATGAGTGTTGGTCTATGCGGCCGATTATGCCTCAGAGCACCGCCAGCAGCTTTCACACCAGGCACCATCAACACGCCACCGTTCTCACTGTCAAGCAGTCGCCATTCTTACTTTCATTTCCCCAGGCACTCTCACTGTCCTAACTATACTACGTAATAAGTAGACCGCAATCTCATCTCGAATCGGGCGTCGAGGTCTGGTCTGCTAAAGTCGGTGACTTGTTGATGTTCACCACCCTGGTGGGTACAAAAAGCTACCCGAAGCGAATGTTCTTTGTGGCTGGCCAATGCGGAGCAGAGTAGGAAGCTTGGCTTGGCTCGGCTTGGCTCAGCTCGGCTCACGAAGAGTGTGGGTCTCAGACAGGATCAGATTTCGACGTTGAAGCACATACAGTCTGAAACGACCCACAGTCTTGTCCTGCCGACCTTGTGAGCAGCTACCATACGATCAGCCAGCGAGCATGCTCACAAGCGTCTTCAGTTCGAATCACATTGTCGTATCATTGCGATGCATCAACGATAAAAGAGAGGCACTCTGTTTCGTGGCGAGCGGAGTTCCAGGATGACAGCGTTACAAAACTCAATGGCTGATAATGATCGAGAGGGCGTGAGCGATCGCGGCCCTTCGTCTGCGAGTCTGGCCACCAGCCTTCGCACCATACCACGAAATCGAGCCCCTGGGCGATGCATATGATGAACCGCCGACAGTCAGGGAGCATCAAGACGATACTACTTGATGCTGAGGATCTCTCGACCATCATTGACGCTGACTATTTCAGCGACGATGACACCGACTACAGCGACGACGATGAGAACGATAATGGCCGCGAGTGCTTCCTGTCTCAAATTCTCGCCGTGATACTGATCGTGGCTGTTTGCGGCTTCATCTACTACGTCTCAGTCCACTTCCTCAGTAAGCCGCCGAACGGACCACCATGACATCACATATTCTCGGATTTTGCCGTATACTACATCCGTAAATAAAGCTATTCCCATGAACAGGTAGAGACTGGAACTGTTCCAAAAGAGTGCCCTGCAGTTCGAGGAACAGGTCAGTTCATGGAATCCAGTAGTGCGGGATGGAGCAGATGTTCTGGCCTGCGTACAGTTTGCATGCGACGACTTGCCGATCATGGGCGTGCGTCGCCAGGTGGAAGTTGGGCGTTGCCTCTGGCTCTGACGACTAGCACCCAGCACACCTGTGCACAGCAGAGCCATGTGGATCAAACTCCTCTAGTCCACGTTGATCGCGCGACGATTCTGTAGGGGCGGCTGGAACGATTCTACGGTCGTTGAACCGCGGATTGCATAGCGTCGCACCATCGGCTGTTTCGATGCCATGGCGTCCGCACTAGAATGTCCAGTGATCAGTCCGTCTTGTAGGTCTGCTCCATCTAAGTCCCGCGTTCATTTTCTTTCGCCGCCGTCGCGTGTTGTGTTCCGTCAACACTGCTCCATTTCCAGTTCTGCGCTCGCTCAGGCTTTGGAAACCGTTCCCATTTCCGTGCGATCCAACGGAACATTTGCTCGTCGTGGAACCCAAATCGAGTCGCTGTCAACGGTCACTCCTCCATTTAGCTCGACGTGCTCTCCTCCTCCTCCTCCTCCTTCCTGTCATCATGAGCCGCCAGGGCTACCTCCTCCTCCACGAGAAGCGCCATGCACCGCGCATCTGCTTCTTCTCGCTTGAAGACGGCCACCTGCGCTACTACGCGAGCTCTCAATGTGCCAAGCAGCTCGGCGACGTGCAGTTGTCCGGGTGCAAGATCGTCGTCAAGGCGCAGCGTCGTCCAGACGGCACGCCCAACTCGTTCTTCCTCGAGACGCGCAAGGTCGACGTCAAGGATCGCAGCTATACACTCAGCAGCCCCGTGCGCCTCGAGCTGAGCGCGCACTCGAATGAGGACCGTCAAGAGTGGGGGCGCGTGCTGTTCTCGTGGCAGCGCTACTACTGGCGCGAGCCCGAGAAGGACAACAACGAAGCCATTGCAATGCAAGAGAAGAAGGTGAAAAAGGCGCTCGAGCAGATGGCAGCCAGGTTCTGCAGCAAGGACGGCGTCAACTACCACGGCAGCATGCCTTCCACGACCTCTGTCACCGGTGTAGTCGGGTCGACGGCCACGGCAGCCCTTTCAGCGGCCAAACAACCACTCACATTCTTGCGGAAGAACGCGACGTCGCTCCGACGATCCTTCTCCATGTATCTCCCATCGACTACGACGTCCTCGGCCTCGACGGCGTCCTCCTCTGCGTCCTCCGTGTCTTCCACGAGCAAGGACAAGCCCGAGGCCGGTCCAGAAGTCACCGACTGTGAAAAGGACAAGGTCGTGCTCGCCCATGTCGCGTACCCCGCCGACAACTCGCGTATTTATCGCGGCGACAACCAACAGGAGTCGTGCGCGTACTGAGAACTGCCTTGCATGAGTTGTTCGTGTCTCTATTTTATTCCCATGAGCCCTCGGGTGCTTGAGCTCGTGGCCTCAACAAATACACAGTACCACGTATCATATTCATCCCCACTCGTGCTTACCTCCATGCCAGTGCCATGCAACAGAACGACAAGATCCTTCCCTCCCTCGACCAGCAAACACGCTGAACTGATAAGGCATGACATCGTCCAGTCGCAGTGACACAGTTCGAGATTCATGGTGTTGAGAATGAGTTCTAGATACTAGTAGTAATAGTTTTTTATAAGTTACTTCTCTGACTATGGAAGGTCGGCTATAAGCGCTCACGCGTAGAGAACGAGGAGTATGAGAAGAGCTAAAAGCTGCTCACGACTGCTCGTTGGGCAAAGCGAAATACATATCCTGCAGGGTAAACTGGAGGATGCTAGGCGATGACGAGGCTGAAGTCGACGTGCTTGACTCCGGCGATGAGGCCTGCGAGCCACTGTTACTCCCGGCGGTTTGCTTTTTCTGCTTCTTCTTCTTCTTGCTTTTACCAGTCGTCGCGGTTACTGGTGTACCGTGCTCGTCTTCAGTGAGTTCTGGTGGAATGATCTTGATCTTTCCATCACGATGCAATGCCACCGAAGCGTACGTTGGGGTTTTCAAGGACGTCGACATGGCCATGTTCATACTCTCGGCGAGGTCCAAGCGAGGCACTTCTGGTGTGACTCTCTGATCTGACATGTCCATTGAACACTGGAGAGCCACCAAGACCAAAGTAGGAGTCCATTTCCATCACAAAGAGCTGCTGATCGTCGTCACCATGGACAACATTGTCAACTCCATACTCTTGGGTCATTGCAGTGCTCGGACCTTTGCGCTTGACTTGGAGAACGAGTCCGCTCGGGTTCTCAGTGTCGATTACCCGGAAGGAGACCTTCGGGTGAGCCCACAACGGCAAACCGCGTTGAGGAGACGTTCGTAATTCACTTGTTGGAGCCTTCACACGCACAGCCGTGGTAAGTTCATCCTCAGTCGCCGACCCAGAAGACAGCGATTCTGTTCGAATGCGTGGGATCATCTCAAGAAGATCCCATGACTTCAGTTCTGCGATTGTTGCATCAAACCCGAAAGCTGATGAGCGTGTCTTGACTGACGTACCACTGGAGCGTCGACCTGTCACACTCTGTGGAGCGTGCACTTTCATGTCGTACAGCTTCAGTGTCCCATCACAGCAAATGACAAACTTCAAGCCATCATGCGAGAAGAGGCAGCTAATCCGACGACGACGTCGGCGGCGACGTGCTGCGATGTCCTGGTCTTGGGGATCAAAACCACTGAAATCGATCCCAGTGGATTGTGCTAGCTGGCTAAAGAGCGCCTGGGAAGCATCCAAGGCCGTGCCCATGAGGGTTCCTGGCGGACTGCTGTAGTAGAACGCTGAAGACGCACCCATCCCAAACGAACCATAACTCGACGATGCATTCGAGACTGCTGCTGCAGCTGCAGGTGTGTGATTTGCAGCCAAAAGAGAATGGTGAATCTTGAGCACTCGCGATAATGTCTTGGCTTCAATGGGTCGAAAACTGGCGTAAAAGTCGCTCACGTCACGATCGATCACCTGTTCTTCTCCAGAGTGTGCGCTGTCACCACGCTCGTGGGTCGTGGCATGCGTGTGCACGCTCATGGCTGCTCCTTCTGGGTGAATTGCGTACAAGTGGCTCGTGCCATGGGCTGATGTGACACTGAGCCATTTTGCATCTTGGCTGAATGACAGATCTGCGATGCTTGCGTGTGTGATGCCTCGTTGCAGCTTGTAGAGTAGTTGGTGACGACTTGGACGTGCATGACCACGAGCTGCGTTCTGCAGAGGCGGAAGCAGGCGGTACACGTGCACGTTCTGTCCCTTCGTGGAGCTTGTCGCGAGGAGAGAGCCCGAAAAATCGAACGCCAAGTGGACGAGGGCGGTCGAGTGGCACTGGAATGACGTCACAACTCGACCTGTTCGGAGGTCCTGGATCGTCACCCAGCCTGCATGCGGGTTTGCTGTCGAGGGTTGACTCGGCTGCATGTGGCTAGCATCCGTGGGCGTTCCAGAGATGTCGACGCTCTTGGAATTCAATGAGCTGCCGTGACCTGTGCTGGTCCCAGGTGCTGGGGACGACGAGAGGTATGGCGCAATGGTCTTGGATAGATAGTAAAGCCCTGAGGCGACGTTCTGTGCGACGTCAATCGCATTGTAGTTTGGAGGAGCCGTGGGCGAGGCCTTCGCACCTGCATCGCGATCCTCAGCGGACGCCAGGAGGTGTCGAGATCCACCGTGCACAAGCGCTTCCGGGACCACTTCTTCTCCATCCTCACTGTCGCTGTCCTCGTCACACGCCGATGGCGCCAGTCCAGGGAATGCGATCCATCGTGGACCGAGCGTCATGGCGAGGGATGCGAGGGATGAGATGCGTTGGCGCACGTCCATCGTCACGAGATCCACGACAAGGATCTCATGGGACTCACATAGCACAGCTGCTGTGTTGCGCTGGATCTGGAGATCCACCACCGCTGCAGGTGTTGGTGGGAGCTGCTTCAGGATCCTGCAACCACCCGCATCAGCCGTCAACGTTGCCATCTCCATCACTAGTACCCACACCCATCTCGTACCGCTCTTCGGAGAAGGAAAAGATCGTGAGATCGTCGCTACTTTCGGCGGACGGGACGTCGAGCGCAGGCTGGGACGACCCACGTGGGAGTAGTCGACCTCCTGGCATCGTTCCGAGACGACGACGGCGCCCAGGGCGTTGGTAGTTGCCTCCATATTCCCATGGAGGCGGAAGAGTCGCATCATGCGGACGCTCGAGAGGAGGGGGCCGTCACGGGTGTCGTCGAGAACGATCTAGGGGAGAAAGGGGGTTAGACTCGAGGTCTAACTGCATGAAGGGGAAGTTGCACCCACCTGCACAGGGGTGAGGGAGTCGCGTGCCGAGGAGAACTTGTCGAGACGGTAGACCTGCCAGCTGAGCGTCGTGCAGACCACGAGGAACGTCTGGGCGCCGACACGCTCGACGGCGCTGAACGTCACCTCGGCGCGTGATGGCTTGGCGGCGGACGGCTGACTCTGCATGCTGGGTTGGGGGCTGGAATTGTCGGAGGGCTTTTTTGGATGCGGTCGGTTGATACAGGGTGCAGGAAGTGAGTGTAGTTTCGTTAGTCTTGGGTGGTTAGTCTTAGTATCGAGCGTCGGGCGTCGGATAAGCGGCGCTGTTCTCAACTGAGTCACGAGATTCTTGCGCCGAATTCCCATGCAGCGCCGCAGAAGACACTTGCGCACGAGACCTGCGTAAGCGCATACCCCGCGCGACTGACGCGTCGTCAAACGTCGCGTTTCGCAACACAGATCGACACCGCCGTATACGTTTCCACAGGTTATCTCTGACGACCCTGCCAGCATTTTGAAGTTGCTCGACCGCTGACCGAACCTCGAGAACATGACCATCACTCTCAAAACGAGGGGTCATGTTGCTGCCTCGCAACATATCAATTTGTGCAACATAAGATCGGAGCCAATACCCAGGGAACGCACAACAAAGGCGAAGTCAACGAGGCAGCCAAGGCGAAGATGAGCGACGTGCAGGGCGTGGTGGTGAACGACGCGCAGGGGCTGTGCGTGAAGGCGGACGGTAACCTCAAGTACACGGTGCCAAACGACGCGTCTGGTTTCTTCTCGACGCTCATGGAGACGGCGGCAGACCTGAGCAATGACGAGAGTGGTGAGCAGCCGACTGTACGCCTTGAGACGTCCGTGCGCTCCATCCTCGTGACGCGAGTGGCCAGCGAGAGCAACGAGCGCACGGTCGCCGTGTCGCTAGGCAAGAATACGGGAAGTGAGCTGTAGAAGCGAGTGCTCGTGGTCAATACAGAAGTGGTTGAAGCGCGATGAATGTCGAGTCCAAGCGACAATGTTGATACGAAGGGAAGCGAGGACTTCGACGCAAGAGTCGATTTGCTACAGTTGGCATACTAGTACTTCGCTGCGGCATGAACTGATGACCAACAGCGAAGCAATGGACACGGAGTCAATAGTAAAGGACATATGTGTATGATATTAACGACTTAAGCATCGACAGGGCGTTCGAGGTTGTTCTCAGTTGGCTGGAGCATCAGCTCAACGATGTGCTCGACCTGCTGACGCAAAATCTCCGTAACTTCAGGGCGAGACTGACCCACCTTACCCGCCAGCTCGACGTAGTACTTGAGCTTTGGTTCGGTTCCACTCGTGCGGAGCGTGGCGACGCAGCCATTGGCAAACTTGTACGTGATCATATGGCTCGAAGAGCTGACTGGAAGGACAGCCGTGTGGTCAGGCTGCTCACTGTCGTGACCCGTGGTCAGGTCACGAATGTTCTCGATCTTGTAGTCGCCGCACTCGGTCCAGTACTTGCCACCGTTGCGAAGACGTTCGAAGATCTTGTTGGTCACAGCTGGGTCGTAGCACTTGACATAGTGGTTCTGCGTTACAAAGTGGCCATACTTCTCATACAGCTTCTCGAGGTGCTGAGCGACAGTCGTGTTGTCCTTGGCGAGCTGCACAGCCATTTCGGCGAAGACTGCAGCCGCACAGACGCCGTCCTTGTCCTTGACAAGATCGCCGACACAGAACCCAATAGCTTCTTCGAACGAGAAAAGCACGATCTTACCCTGCTCGCGAAGATCTGCCGTCTTGTTACCCATCCACTTGAAACCCGTGAGCGTCTCCTCAAAGTTGAGACCTTCGACCTTAGCCACGGCACGGAGCATCTTGGATGACACCGTCGAAGCCACAAAGTACAATTGCGTACGGTCCGCATCAGGGTGAGCCTTCAGGTACTGCATAAGCTCCCAGTGGCCAAGAAGGACGCCAATCTCGTTACCGGTGAAGATCTTCCACTGCTTGGTGGCAGGATCTTGCTCTGCGACGGCGAGACGGTCAGCATCTGGGTCGTTCGCAAGAATCAAACGAGCGCCGTTGGCTTCCGCGGTTTCCATGGCAAGCTTGAGTGCGCCCTTGCCTTCTTCTGGATTTGGGAACGCGACCGTCGGGAACTCTGGGTCTGGAAGCAACTGTTGCTGCACCTGGATGTATGGCTTGTGCTCGAAAGCAGCAAATGAACGGCTCGTGAACGCGTGGCCCACACCGTGCATCGCAGTGTACGCGATCTTGAGCGACGTCGAGGCGTTGTCAGCCGCGTAGCGGCACAAGCGCTCCTTCATCAATGTGAAGTACGACGCCGTCAATTCCTCCGTCGGGTTCTCAACAAGCGGCGAGGAGCGGAGCGACGACAGATCGTACTGCGTCCATGGCGCGAGGTTTTCGAGGATCTTCTCGGCAATACCGGCATCATGTGGAGGAATGATCTGTGGACCATTTCCCCAATATACCTTGTAGCCGTTGTCAGCCTTGGGATTGTGCGACGCGGTTACCATGACACCTGCAGCGCACTGCTTCTGCTCGATACAAAATGGCTGCAAGATCACAAGAGCGCTCTATCAGCAAACCGCATAAACCGTTCGCAACCACACGCGAGACGTACCACAAGCGGAGTCGCGACGAAACCCTCGTACAGGTAGACCTTGATACCCAAGTGCACGCAGACGGCCGCCGTCAGCTCAGCAAAGCGCTTGGAGTTGAGCGTTCCTGACGCGCGATGGTCGTAGCCGAGCGCAACACCGCGGCGCTTGGTCTCGTCCTCGCCCAGCACCTGGAACAGGTACTTGCACAGTCCCTGCGCGGTCTGTAGCACGACCAAGTCGTTAATGGCGGTCGTGCCAGGACCCATGGCGGCGCGTAGGCCGGCCGTGCCGAACTCGAGACGGCCGTTGAAGAGCTTGCGCAGGGCGGCGACATCGTTGGCGTCGAGCAGGCGCTGGACGGCGGCCTTCGTGCCGTCGTTTACGTCCCACGAGACCCACTGCTGGGCGGCGGCGATCCACTGCTGGTCTTCGTACATGGTGTTCTCTTGGGGGTGAATTCAATACTGGCACCTGGCGACGGACGGGTGAATGAATGCGCTTGAGCTTTGTGCTTGAAGGGGGGGGGAACACGTTGCGGTCGTGGGTCAAGAGCTCACATTCACGAAAACGGTTCTATCAGTACTTGAACCTGAAACGCCACGAGGTTTTATTCCAATTGTTTGAGGGAAAGTAATGGAAGAGGGTATATATGTTGCGCAGGGATTCGCATTCAAAACCGGACAACGTATAAACGCTTGTCGCAGATGGCGGCACACCCTTCGCGCCAACTCACCACGTCACCTTGAGGTTGCATGCATTCACGCATGCACGTGCAGGACCCATTCAGATTCGCAGCAGAATGAAGGGTCAGAGACAATGGTCAGTCCGGCCTGACTGACCATCGTAGGTACCGGTACTGTAGCGAGTTCATCGGAATATTAAGGAGGTGCTCCGGTCAAGAGCTACGACTGCGCTTGCTGCTGTTTCTTCTCCTCTTTCTTACGCTGAGCTCGTAGCTTGGCCTTGACGTTCTTCGCCTTCTTGCGGGCAGCTTCTTCTCGAAGCTTCTCTAGGAGCTCTTCCTGAGCAGTCAGCTTACGCTTCTTCGTTGGCAACGAAGGGGCTGTAGCAGGGGCTGGGTTCGAGATTTCAGATACATTAGAGGTACTTGCAGCAGTCGACGCACTAGATTCTAATGTCGAAGTGGCGTTGCTCTGGCGCCCTTGCTTGTATCGGATGAGTTCCTGCTCTTCCTTGTCCAACTCCTCGTCATCGTTGGCTTCCTCCTCTTCAACTTTGTTCCGATACGAGCCCGACTTGCGCAGCAGTTTTTTCTTCATCTCCTTCTCCTCTTCAGTGAGTACCTTGCTGTTGGCACTCGATGCTCCGCTACCAGTAGCTCCTGGGGTCTTGGCTGATGGCCGATAGAGCGACACGGGCGCCTTGCGCGTCGCAGGTTCATGCTCATGGGCGCTTGCATCTGCACTAGACGTAGACGATGTCTTCCCGCCTAGCAGCCATGAGCTGACAACGTCGAATGCACTCGTCGAGAACGCGATATCTTCGTCCGCCTCCACTGCCGGCATCTTCGACCTCCGTGTCCTTTGGTCCCGGTCAATGCGTTTGCTGGTCAACAGGATTTCGTACCTAACCGAGTTGTTCTGCGTCACTTTTCCGAGGAGTGCCACCAAACCTCAGGCAAAGACCCGAACCCACGGGTTTCTCTCTCTCAAACCCGTGGTCATTCCTCCCCGTTCTTCCGAATAGTGACCTCCGCGTAGTGACTGCCTACCACTTGGTTGGTTGGCGCAGGCGTGTGTGTGGGTACTGGAACCGTTCTGTTGGCACGCAGTTTTTGATCTCGCGAGAAGTAAAACACCACCTCAGCAACCATGGGACGCATGCACAGCAGTGGCAAGGGTATGAGCAAGTCGGCTCGCCCATACAAGCGCACGCCGCCGTCGTGGCTCAAGGTCTCGGCCGAGGACGTCGAGGACCACATCTGCAAGTTCGCCAAGAAGGGTCTGACGCCTTCGCAGATCGGTGTCATCCTCCGTGACTCGCACGGCATTGCCCAGGTCAAGAGCGTGACCGGTAGCAAGGTGCTCCGTATCCTCAAGAAGAACGGTACGTCTCTTGCGTCTGTCTGTCTGTCTGTAGGGATCAACACACTGACCAGCGCCTGTGCCTTTTTGTCGTGTCTGTCGTCCCTCGCGTGCTTGCTCGGTATTACCTGACGCCGCGTGACGATGTGGATCTGTCCGTGTGACCGTGGGAATACGCGGGTTGGATGTGATCTCTGTCGGTCCATCTACTATCAGGTCTCGCCCCTGAGCTCCCTGAGGACCTGTACATGCTCATCAAGAAGGCTGTGGCTGTCCGCAAGCACCTTGAGCGCAACCGTCAGGACAAGGACTCCAAGTTCCGTCTCATTCTCATTGAGTCGCGTATCCACCGTCTCGCTCGTTACTACCGCCAGAACCGCAAGCTTGCGCCAAACTGGAAGTACGAGTCGGCCACGGCCTCGACGCTCGTCGCTTAAGCGTCTTAAGACGTTGTAGCGAGTGGCTCTGTCCTCTCATGAGATCGAAGATCAGAACGATGGTCGCTCCTGTTAATGCCGTTAATAGGACTCCCATGGACCTACTTCTCCGTGCTCGGCTCATCCTCTCTTCTTCTGTCTTGGTTGCTGTCTTTGGTGGTCTTCGCTTCTCTTTCTATCTGTCGCCGCCTGGCCTTGGCGACCATCATCCTCTCAATCTCGAGAGACCTACTGCGGCAGTCCTTCTCAATGTGCTCCTTGACTGTCTTGGCGACGATAGTCTCGCCACAGTCATCTCGTGGGCACGTGATCAGGCGATTGGGACACTCATGCAGGTAGTGTTTCTCCATGAACCGCTTCTTGATCCGGTTGCCACAGTTCAACAGGCACACGTCCACTTCCTCCTTGGCATAATACTGCTTGACGAGTTCCTCTCGATACATGTACCGCTGGCAATCGGTCTTGTGGTGCGTCTGCGTCTCACTGAACCGATACATCTCTTCGCATCCAGGTTCCTTACACACAACCAATCGGTTCACACACTCGACTCGCTGATGCTTCTCCAGCTCTCGCACGACGTAGGTACCTCCACAGTTGAGACGGCATGGCACAGGCTCCGTCTCGCGATCGCGTGCACGCTGGGCAAGTAATTTGAGCCTTTGGTTGATGATGCAACTGGTCTTGTCGCGAAGGGAGGGCGTTGGAGGAAGTCCGAACTTTCGTCGTATCGCTGGGGTGTTGTACAGGACCCACTGGGTATTAAAACACGGCGCACGAGGCAGCACAAGGGCCATGTCGTCCACCACGTCGCCCATGCCTTCCTCGAATGTGAAGTACGCTCTAAGGTCACCTTGATTTCGATTCACATCGATGATCTGTCCGGCGTGAGACTTGATGTAATCAACAGACAAGCAGCTCGTCCACACACGAACTTCTTGAAGGTAGCCCTGGAAGGACTCGCCTGGCTCATTACTGCCCAAGCGTGCGAACGGCAGATCGAACACGCCTCGCTTCGTCCCCTTCACTTCTCCATTCAATACCAGCGACAGTTCGTGCTTCGTCGCACAAAACACCACGTGATGCCATCGGTTCCGAGCCAACGAGACTTTGAAGTTGACTTCTGGGGCGCGTGGCTTGGTTCCTGGGGCAGAGGATGAAGATGGGGCGCGATAGTACATGATCTGGCCGTGTGTAGCTCCGACCAGTGCGATGACATTCTTGGAGGACGATAAGATCGCATGGCGACCACGCTTCTCAAGCAGGACAGCGGGCGTGTTGTCAGACACAATTGCCAGCTTGGCCTCGACTTTCGCCAGCTCTCGCTCGTACCGTCTTCTCAGTCGTGGCGCGTCTTCCTCATCATCACCTATGCCGTTCATCAGATCAATGTATTCGGCTCGTTTGGCTAAGAGCTTCCGCTGCTCCGCCGCTTTCTTCTGCTTCTCTGGCCCCGCAGTTGTAGACGTTGGCTTGACCACAGCTTCTGCCCATGCCAGGATGTCTCCCATTCGCTCTTTTTCCTCGTCCGCCAGCTCAGTCCTCAGGAGCTCTCGCTCCTCCAACAGCGTTTGCACTTGAGCTGATATCTCGGCATTAATCTCATAGGCCGAGCCTTCATCGCGTGCTGACTCTTCCTTTAGAATGCGACTGGCTTCGCCAAGCAATAGCTGTAACTGGCCCTTGGCAAGGGCGATCGCTTTACTCGTCTCCATGATCCCATTTTCCGCTTCATTGAACGTCTCAGCGAGCTCCTTGGCTGCAGCAGAGACATCTCCAAGTATCTGACTGTTGGAGCGTTTGGGATCCGCGTTCTTGATGTTCTTGAGTTCCTTCAAACGCTTTTTGCATGCACTCGACTGCTGTTTGAATCGCCCATACTCACGTTGCTTCATCACGACGGTCTCAGTCAAGTCCACACACTGAGAATGAAGGTTCAAGATCTCTTCCTTCGCGTCCACCATCCACAAGAACAGCTCCACAGTCCATGGCGGGGCCAAGTCGACAGGCTTTTTCTCGACCGCTGCAGCCGTCTCGCTGTTCACTACAACGTATGAGTTTCCTCCGACTGGGAACCCCAACATACTCCTCTCACGTGTTGCAAGCGCCATGAAATCTTCGTGCAGATGTCGGTCTCGCCAGCGAAGCCGTGCGCGACACCCATGCACCGCGTTCTTGCATGGCACAATGCGACTCACACACTCGGCTTGGACGTGACGGCCAATGTACCTACGTTTGATGTACCCGCCACAGTCTCGGCAAACTACCAACATGTTCATCTCTCTCGCCCGAGCAGCCATGGCGTTGCGCTCCAGGGTGACCACGCACTGAGTTCGCAAGTGCTGGTCCACGTCCTCGACTGGGACCCACTCGGTGCATCCGTTCTCCACGTTGGGGCACGGACGTTCTCGCTTCGGACACTCCTCTTCCTGGTGGTCAAGCAGCTTCCGCTTCAGGACGGACTGGCCACACCAATCACACTCGACCTCTTCATTCACAAACGCAGCTTCTGCACGTATCTGAGCTCGTCTCTTCGCCACACGGCACATAGTGGCTTCATGAATATCTCTTTGGTCACATGCAAAGCGCATGTGGCATCCATCAGCCTCGTAGCGACACGAAACCTCACGCTTGGTACACAAGAACAGCCTGTGGTCGTCTATCTTGCGCCGCTCGACATCGCAACCACAGTCATCGCAAGTCACGAGCGCGTGTGCTATCTTGTGGTCGTTGAGTAGCTCGAGTGTGCGTTGAACCGACATGCACTCGTACCGATCATGGTGCGATGCCTCACGCGCCACGAATTCCTTTCCACAACCTGGACGACGGCAGATCAATACGCGAGAGGGGCATACTGATGCCTTGTGATGTCTTAACAGCGCAGCTGAGCTCAGTTCATCGCCGCACGCATCACAGACAACGACGTCGCTGATCCGGAGTGACGGCGCGAGCCCCAGCGACGACGCGGAGGATTGTTTAGACGGTGAAATCGGCTCCAAAATCGGCGTCGTGGGGGACTGTGGGCGCCGTTCATATTGTGGAGACTGAACTGCCTTCCCGAGGAGCTGCTGGCGCTGATGCTCGACGAGTTGAAGCTGCTTGGCCAACTCGAGTATCTCCTGAGGGATGGATTTCACCTTTGGCGACGTGAGACCACCTCCATGGACCAGCGTGGACGTCGCATTCGATGTCAGAGTTGCTGGAGCCCATACGACCGACTGTGGCGATGCAGAACTTGACGGTGAGGGTGGCGTTGGTGTCGGTGTCATCGCCGACTCATCGTGGCCATGGCGGTTTCCATCCACTGAGACCCCAACAGTCTCATTTATGGATTTTCTTCTTTCGATATCATGAACCCATATCAAATGCAAGAGAGAAGACGAGAAAGTACAGTCTCTCATTCCTATTTCGGCTCTTGGAGAAGAGTACAAAATAGCAGGTCGGCTAGTGCCTCTGGTCCTGATGCGCCGTCGTATCCTTGCACCGCCTTATCGCTTGAAGCTCACGTGTATGCCGTTCGCTGCGGGCGCAGTTTCCGGCCTTCGACGCAGGCCATCACCACTTGTTCACCATGAAAGGCTCGATGCTGAAGCGGAATGGGCGGAAGCAACCGCCGCCCAAATGCAAGCGTGAGTCGCCGTCCAAGCTCGCGTTCCAGGATCCAGTTGGACGCCAACTCCCGCCGTCGTTGCAGAGCTTTCGCTGGAGTGCGGACAAAGTGGAGCGAAAGCTACAGGAGAAAATTCAAGAGAAGACGAAAATTGCGGGCAATTTTGTGTATCAACAAGCGTACCGCCTGCTTGAGTGCACACGTGGAGAAGGTATTGACTTCCAGTCGTTTAAGGAACAGCTTCGGATCAAGTTTGGGATCATCCTTGAGGATCATGAGCTGCAGTTGCTCTTTGATAAGTACGATGAGGACCGAAACGGCACGATCGATCTCAACGAATTTATTCGACGTGTGCTGCCTCCAGACTACAACTACGGTCGCCAGTGGTTCGAAATCTCGCAACAAGCAAGCGAAGAGAAACAGGCAGCACTAAAGAAGGAGTCACGTAATGATTTTCTCATGGGTACCGGTGTCGTCCGCGATGACCTAGACAACACTGGCGAGACCAGCAACTGGACACTCGAGACCCTGATGAAGCAAATCCAGATCAAAGTCGTTCAAAAGACCCCAAGTGGCGATGACCAGTACCGTCGCGCCTTTAAGATGCTGCGATCCGGGCGAGATCAAGGCATCCGTATGAAAGAACTGCGCAACAATCTCAAGACCAAGTTTGGTATCTTCATCAGTGAGACGCAAATGAAGGAGCTCTTCTCCCAGTTCGACATCGATGGCAGCGGGGAGATTGACTTGAAAGAGTTCCTGCAATTTGTGGAACCACCTGCGTATCCTGGGAATAGCAAAGTGCCTCGAGGCATTTGGACAGCTGACAGTGACGACGAGGCGAATACAGAGCGAGTTATGGAGCAGGCGTGTGACCATGATGAACATGAGATGTGCCATCACCGTCGTCACTATCACAGTCGGCATGGATCACCATCGGCTAGATGCGAGCCACAAACTGAGGACACGACAAGAGCAACGGTGCCTCAACCTCAAGGCACCGGACCGTCCACATCAACCAAGAATGTGATTAAAAAAGAGCGGCCGATGAGTGCGAACCCAAAGAAACAGGCGATGTTGAAGCAAAGGCGGGAGCAAATGGCTGCGTCCACCACCCAGCTACTGGAGAAGCAGTTCAACGACACAGGGGGAGCTTTCAGTCCAAGCAGCGGCCACCATTCAGCCTCAAAAGCCACACAGACACGACGCATGACAATGTCTTTGGCTGACATCCGCGGCACAGACGCTCCACTCGTCCGCCCTGCGACAGCAGAAGGGCGACGAGCTCACAAGCTCGTGGCGGAGGCGGACGAAAGCGAGTCGGTTTGTAGTGGAACATCTGCATCGACAACGTTGCGGCCTCGCAGTGCAGGAAGTGTGGCATCTCGCGTTGGTTCCTCGATCCTCTCATCAGGTGCCAGCGTCCGTGGGGCGTCGTACATGCGACGACCATCCACGCCACAATACCTGAGACAGAAGTGTCTTGACTCCCGGATCGCAAGTGTAGTCGCACCTTCCGACAACCAGGCGAAGCCCAAGAAGCGAGCATCTGCAGGAGCCAACGGTGCTCCACCGATGCACAAGACGTCCGACTCGAAGAAGACAGGCGGAGCTGGAGGCATGCGTGATCGACGCCACTCGTGTTCCGAAGTGTGTTCTGTGGATGGTGACCCACATGAAGAGGAAGATGAAGGTGTCGGATATTACGAACCCCCACGTGTTGTGCGTGTGCATCCCAAGCAGCAGGACCCGCGTCCGTTCTCTCAGGCCGGACGTGTGTTACTTCGGAGCAAAGTCACGTCGTCTGGGTGTCGATAAACGACGATGGGTTGATGATTCTCTCTCTCTCCCTCACGAGCAGGAGACAACTAGTATAATGGGATATCTCAGAAGCGTACAGGCGGCATACTTAGCAATATATTACACTGGAAGCCTCGTGGCGCCTCCCTTGGGCGCCTCGTTCGTCGTATGAGCACTTCCCTGCATGGGCACGCATCTTACATCTATCTCGACTGTGAAAGAAGCCACGCTTCTGCATCGTTCCTCGTTGTCCAGCCTCCTTCTCTTGGCTGCTGGCTGCTCATACCACACTCTCGTCCGACTCGTCGTCGGTCGTCGTGTCTTCTTCCTCATCCTGCTCTTCCTTGAGCCCCACTGAGTCCTCCTCGACCAAACACCCGAGCACACAGAACTGGGCGTACTTGACACGGTTCTTGACGATAATGTCGGCGATTTCTGGTCGGTTGCGGGCGATCGACGCCGCAAGCTGCGGGTCATTGGCAAAGGCATTGTCGACCTGCTCCATGCTCTGTTCGGGGGCGCCCATACCATTGGTCTCGAGTAGATAGGTGATGTGCGTGAAGCCATTGCGGTTGGCGACGTCGAATGGTGTCTCCTCCCGGACGTTCGGCATCTCCGGGTCGGCTCCAGCTGTCAGAAGCAAGTAAGTCGCTCGGTAGTGGCCTTCACTGCACGCAAAGTGGAGTGGCGTGTTGCCTTCCCGGTCTTCCATGTCTGGATCGGCACCGCGGTCCAGCAGCAGCTCCACGACTTCTGACTGGCCACCACGGCACGCCAACATCAGAGGCGTGAGTAGCTTGGGCTTGGAAACAGCGTCAACTTTGGCACCATGCTTTAGCAACATGCCAACGATCTCGGTGAAGCCGTTCTTGGCTGCAACGTGGATCGCATGGAAGCCCGTCGCGTTGAGCGCTGGCAGGTCCACACGGGCTTTCTCCTGCAGCAAGAGCTTGACAATATGCTCGCGGTTCTTCTCACACGCGACGAAGAGCGGCGTGAGTCCTTCACTAGTACCGACGTTGACTTCTGCCCCGCGTTCAAGCAGTAGCGTGAGGATCTTGTGGTGGCCCCGGGCTGCTGCAATGTGCAGTGCCGTCTCGCCGTTCGGGTGCTTGGCATTGACATCGGCTCCGAGTGCGAGCTGCTCCATGACGTCGGCCAATGCACCACGCGTGACGGCGTCCAGAAGCTTCTTGCGGCTCTTGGTACGGGTCACGTGCTTGAGTTCCGCCAGCTTGTGGCCAAAGAACTGCCACACACGGGAGCGCTGCTGCATCTGCTTGGCCTGGCCCATGAGATGCTGGCGTACATCAGACTGCTGCTTACTGGCAGGCACGAGCGCCGTAGAGGCAGCATCAGTTGGGAGAGTCATGTCGGACGAGCTGCTCGTGGATGGAGGAAGATACGCAGCGTGGGTCGGACGCTGGTTAGACGCGTAGTCGCGGAACCGATCTGTAGGTTAGGGAAGAATGATACACAAGGTGTTCCGGCCGCGATCAAATGTTCGGGGCAACGGGGAATGCGAGTCGGGACGGGAAGCGGTCTACTAGGCGGGGAGGAGACTGCAGGTTCCGGACTGGGTGGCGGCTACAGGGTGCGGGGTGTGGAACCGTGACAGGACGCAATCCAGAGAGAACCGCGACGGCACGACGGGTGCGCTTACGACGGCAGCGATGGGACGCTTGACTTGTGGGGACCTGCGCGCGTGGGTCGACTCGCGGCGCGGCTCACGATGGTGGCAACGGTGACCGACTTGATGGCTCAGTGGGAGAGTGGGACGCGCTCAAGCAGCAGACGCCGGAGCGGATTCTGTCGCGAGCGTTAGTTCGATCAACCGAGATGACGCGGCGAGAAACCGAGAAACCAACGGAGAATTGTGGATGGACGATGGATATACTCGGCGTGCGAGTCGAGTATTGGATCCACTTCTGGCCACAAGCCACGTGGAAGCTTGGACGCGAAGATGGAAGGCTCGCGTAAAGTCGCTCGTACTGGACACGATTTTCCAGTAAATGGGGCGAGCCCTGCTGTCTCTCCCGGGTTTTTCAGGTCGGCGGGGGCCTGCCACCCGCACGACTGACGCAGCAGGCACGCGAGCGGAACGTCACGGCAAAACATCCGGAAGGCAGCGCGACAGGGCACAGAGCAGACGATGCGACGACACCGATGCACAGTTTTCTATGGCGAACTCTATGGCCGCGAGAAGGTGGGATCGAGCCAGATGCAACCCTGCGACTAGGGTGGGAACAAGTTCTGAGTCTGAGGCCAAACTAGCCACCGAAGTGAGGTCCACAGCGCGGCCACACCGACTGGGTTGGAAACTGTGGTCGCCCAGATCCAGCCTCGGAAGGCGAAAAGGCCTCGTCGCGTGACGACATGAGATGACTCTCGTGGTTTTACACACACTTCATTAGTATCGCCCTCTCTACCACCATGAGCTACCAACCATCTGGAGGAGCCCAACCCGCCGTGTTGTCTCTTCACAACATTCGCAGCTGGCCAGTGCAACTCGGAATCTGCCACAACTAATATCGACTGGCATATGTCGATATTACTATGACACCTAACATTTGTCGATAATATTTATCGACAACTGTCGAAAATCACGGCAACATTGGGGAACCCAGTCGAATGGCGGCCGCCCGGCGTTTGATCAGCAAGATGGCGTCGTCGCAGGGCGTCGCGCGGCTCTCCGTCGCCCCCATGGTGCGTCCTCTGTCCTTGAACGCATCTAAATCTGTTCCTTGTGACCACTGTTGTGCGCCTAGATGGACTGGACGGATCGCCACTACCGCTTCATGATGCGACTCATCACCAAACGTACACTGCTGTTCACCGAGATGCTCGTGGACCAGACCGTACGGCACCTGTCCACATAATGCATGCACAACAGACAACTCATTTGGGTGATACATTGCAGCTCATCCACCAGCAGCACAATCTGCCGTACTTCCTGGGCCACAGCGATGCCGACGCTCCGCTCGCCATCCAACTCGGAGGAAACAACGTCGATGACCTTGGATGTGCGTCATGTCCTCATTGCATGACGGTATGGTCTGACTCGCTGCTGACTCTTTGTGGTCTGAATGTTTTGCCAGTCGCGGCCAAGATCTGCAATGACTACGGCGGTTTTTGCGAGATCAACTTGAACGCCGGGTGCCCGAGCGCCGTGGTATCGAGTCGATGCTTCGGCGCGCGGCTCATGCTTGAGCCTGAGCGTGTGCGCGACATCTGTAGCAGCATGACACGTCAGATCGACAGCAGTGTACCAGTAACGGTCAAATGCCGCATTGGGGTGGATGACCACGACTCGTACGAGGAGCTTCATCACTTCATCTCTACCGTAGCAACAGCGGGCGTCACGCACTTTATCGTTCACGCTCGTAAGTGTCTTTTGAAAGGTCTGAGTACACACGAGAATCGCACAATTCCTCCGCTCAAGTATGACTGGGTCTACCGCCTCAAAGAGGACTTCCCAGACCTCTTTTTCACGCTCAATGGTGGTGTGCAAAGTATCCAACACGCTAAGGAGTTGCTGGATACGACCAATATCGATGGTGTCATGATCGGACGTGCTGCATACAACACACCGTGGAATTTCCGAGACGCAGATCGCCTGATTTTTGGAGAAGAGACGAATCCAAACTTGTCGAGACGTGAGGTCGTGGAACAATATCTTGACTACGCCGAGGACATGCAAACCAAGTGGGGGTATCTCGAGCCGTGCGGCGAACATCCATACATTATGCCAACATCCGAGCTCATGAAGCCGCTGTTGGGATCGTTCACGTACGTCGAACACAACGTGGATACGGTGTAGCTAATACTCTAACACCTGTGTTGTATAGTGGAGAATTTGGTGGTAAGGCATTCAAGCGCAAGATCGCAGACCGATTCGCCCGAAAAGATCTCCCAAAACCACAGATCCGTGAGTTGATCGAAGAAGCGATCACAGCGATCCCTGATGATGTGCTGGATGCGCGAGTCGAGGATGAACTGTTGAAGTAGGCAGCGTAGAAGTAGAATTATGCCAACTTTCCCACAAATCAGCTTGAGAAATCCATTATGCATAGCCATGTACAAATGTGTGTCAGCCTGAGGACTTGAACTCGTCACGAATATACCATGGCTGATCTATACCTTACCACCATCTGACGGTATGGATAGGTATCAAGGCGTTGTGAGAAGTACTAGTATGGGACGAGAAGCTATCTGGAACCGTGATTCTTCAAAAAGGCACTCTGTTCTGCACATGAGGCTGTTCGATGTGTCTTTGCGAAGAAAAACATCTCTTCAGTCCCATGTAGAAACTAGCCTCTCACCAATCTCCTAGTAGATGGCTCTCGTAATGTCGATGTGCGCTGGCGCGAAACCAACTCGTTCTTGACCGCGGGTCTCACCGTAGTCCAATACTATGTACACTCCCCGAAACATTCCCATGCTGATAGACCAATTAGTTGGTGCTGAGGACATACAAAGATTCAAGGTGCAGATTCCCTCCGTGTGCCGGAGATACTGGTCTTTCGTTAGAGTCAAGTTGACGCCTCCGACACGGAAGCTGAGATTAGGTAGAGGGTCGTTGCACGGAAGAACAAACGTATCAGCTCCAAGAGCATCAGCAATGGCGCTAATCTGGTCATCTGGGCCGATGATGCATCCGAAATCCCCATCAATAAACGCAGCCTGGTTGCTGCTAATAGGAATGGCTTGGTCACCAATGCGGATCTCTTCCAACGGCACATGCCAGCTTTGCGAGGTGTCTTGAATGACATCAACGTACTCAATTGGACCCTTGAATTTGGATCCATCCACTCCACCAACGGTAACCGTAGATATCTTGTGTCTAGAATCGAAAGAAACGCCAACGAGGGGCTGTTCGAGGCGGCCTTGTTGGATCAATGTGCGCATGAACGATGCCGTTCCAGTGGCCTCCCCGTCACCAAAGCCAAGGCCACAGCTACCCTGATAATCCGGATTACCATGGTACGATTGGTCCTTGACCTCCACGAAGAGCATATCTTCCACGACGACTCCATTCATATTGGGGCCAAGCGCCAGGCGGTCCCGAGACGTGACTCCATGGACAAATAAACTGGAAACCACGGTATCATGGGCATGTACGTCGAAGACTGTGCATGGTCATAGTACGGAACGTGGTGCCAGTTGTCGCTCACTACGTCACATTCGTTTCCATGCCAGAAGACGGCGAGGTGTAGAGCTTGGGCCGGCGTCCC
>KE464061.1:35804-45975 GCA_000387445.2 Pythium aphanidermatum DAOM BR444 | reverse complement strand
ACATATGTGTCTGGTGGGGTTGGTGAATATCTGAAGACCACGCGCGTCGTAGATTTGGGATATGCGCAAGAACGCACAGCCAGAGATGAAGTTCCAGGCACACAAGGGACTTGTTCTGGCCCTGGACTGGCATCCTAGCAAGCCACATTTGATTGCCTCAGGAGGGCGTGATCGCTACGTGAAGGTCTGGGACCTTGGCGACACCACAAAGCCGAGACAGACAATTCAGACCATTGCCAGCGTTGGGCGTGTAGCGTGGCGTCCGACATGTGCCGATCACATCGCCACCAGTGCATCACTGACCGACAACCGCATTCATGTGTGGGATGTCCAGCACCCATGGATTCCTATTGCGTCCATGAAGGGCCACAGTGATATTGCGTCTGGTATTGAATGGCTCGACACCCCTGCATCTCCAACATTTGGACAGCCGCACGACGTTGCCTTGGGTACTGAGTGGGAAGGACTAGGCTACTGGCAGCACATGCTAGCATGCTCAAAGGACGGCACGTTAAAGCTGCACTCACTCGCTGATGCTGTTAAGCCACACCAGTCCCTGCCTACGACAACGCTTGCACTCAACTCACGAGGCCAAGTCGCATTTTCCCACGATTACATCGGTAAGCGATAGAACTCATTGTCCAGTATGAGTCAAACTGACGGAACACATCGGAACAGATCGATCATGCGCTTCGCTCAAGATACATCGCCACTTCAACCTCGCCAGCTCATTGTTCACAGTGACGGATGTGTCCAGCTCGTCCTCAGCAATCCAAAAGTTCACGAATTCTCCTTTTGGCTCATACGACCACATCGTCGAGGAAGATAACCATACGAGTGTCCACCGTGGCTCAGCAGGCCGAAATAATGGTGGTGGACTCAATGGAACACAGCCACCGCTGGCACCACGGGGAGCTGCGCACCTTAACAGCACACCGAACAGCGGCGGAGCATCTGCGAATACGAACCAAAACGGAGGAAATGGAGGAATCTTACGCCATAATGCAAGCGCATCTCAGCAACACCAGCAAAACATGCTAACACTACAATCTCTCGCCGCGCAGACGGTTGGACTTGGTGGCACAGCCGAAAGCAATGGTATTGAAGCGAGTGGACGGCGGTATGGCTATCCCAGCGCGACATCGTCTGCGGCCTCATCGACCACGTCATCACCTGTCCCAAGCTTCTTTGGTAGCGCTGGAGCTCCAATGCCTCGCGCGGTCGTGGCACTCGTTTCGATGCAAAACGTCAACAAGGCCAATGAGCTTGAGGAGATCTTCCATGGAGACGACAATGCCTTTTGGGTTGCTCAAGACCGACTGGAGCTCATGCAACAGCAGTTTGAGCACGTCGCGTTACTCAAAGATGCGTTTGGTTTCGACGAAGAAGTGTTCAGGTTCCTCGCCACGCATTATGTGTTTGTGGATGAAGAGATGAGTTTCAGCGAGATGTGTGCACACAACGCCCTTGCAGCGTTTGTGGCAGGGAATGCTCACCTCAGTCAGATGTGGCGAATCCTTGATGTGCTGTTTGGAGGCATTGATGATCCCGAGAAAAACGACGGCGAAGACCACGTGAGATTTAATTCAGTGGCTGACACTGACCACTCATTGCTGCAGAACAGCAGCGACTCCATCGATCACCACCCTCTTCACTTACACCCAAACATGAATGCACTAGAAGATTCCCAGCATTCGATGGCATCTGTTTCTAGAAGGGAGTTAGATGGGGATGATTTCTCAAGCACAACCTCAAGTATGGCGATTATGGCAGGCCAAGCAGGACCTGGGGGTCCAAGTGCGACCACAGGAACGACACACACAGCAATGCTACTTCAGCAACTAGATCACGTCAATCCCCAGGCAATGCAAGGCTTCGATCCCTATCCGTACGACGGTACCAAGCCGCCAGCTGGACGCCAAGCCACAAGCGGCACTGGCGGTGGAGCCGATAAAGAAAATCATCGCGTAGTAGGTTCTTCCGCTACGGCAAACGGTGCGCCATTCCGTCCAAACGGGAACATTAAAGCCGCCTCGTCGTCATCCTCCACTATCATTCACGGAAGTGCTGTCCACGGCGAGCTCAACCAGTTGCGTGATACCATGCTCAAGGACCTCTTAGAATACTACGTCGACATCGGCGACCTCCAGACATCGGTGGCTGTTGCATTCGTCACCAACAAGATCGTCACGGTAGAGGAAGTCATGGGCAAGTCGTGGCTGCAACAGATCTACATGCACTACATTGAGCTTCTTCATCAGTTGCGCATGTACCACGCTGCTAACGAGTTGATATTGCACTGCTCGGATGGGTCGATCCGCCAGATGAACCAGGTACGACGTGGCTCCTTTTCCATGGTCCCGTGTGGGTAGATGTGGCCCCTACTAACTCTCTTTGGTGCAGCGATCAACGACCATCTATTTCAACTGCGCTAGTTGCACCAAGCCGTGCGAAACGATGCTCAACGCAGAAGGCGAGCCTGTCAATCCTTATCTCTGCACCAACTGCAACAATCCGACCACCAAGTGCTCCATCTGGTACGATTACCAGCCTAGATGAGGTTCACGCGTACACTCTAACGTGACTGTTGTGGACAGCCAACTACCAGTGCGAGGCTTGTACGTGTGGTGTCCTGTGTGCTCGCACGGCGGCCACTTGGAGCACATGACCGACTGGTTCCGGGATGAGGAAGTGTGCCCAACGGGCTGTTCCCATCGGTGCTCGTTCAATTTTGGCGATATCGACGACTACTGAAGACTATAATAATGCAGCAAGTGGTGTAGATTGAAAGATCTCAGGCCTCGTTGTTGCTGAGCCTGTCGATCAGCAACTGCTGTTCGTCTGCAATCTTGAAGAGCGACTGGAATTGTAAATTGTACCGCTCGAGCTCTGTCTGCTTCTCTTTGATGAGTAGCTCAAGCATTTGCTTCTGTCGATTGCGGTTCTCCACCTCACTGTCGACCTTGTCCCGCTGGCCGATGGCCTAGAGATCTCGTCTAAGTCTCATGCTCTCCAGAACCTGACCACTCTCCACCATCTCACCTTCAGTTTCTCTCGTTCAATGCGCTTCGCCTGGCCTTCCATCACCTCGAGCACGCCCTTGATAATCTCATGGAACTCCTCGAGTTCTTCATCACGCCTCAGTCTCCTCGGCCTGGTCTCTGTGTTCCCCAGCCATGCTACTCACTCGTGGCGAACTGGTTGCTCTCCTGCTCGAGATCCTGTGTGTGCTCGATGTTCTCCTTCTCCAGCACGCGCACGCGGTGCTCGTCATCGAAGCAGATGCGTGGCAGTTGGTTGTCGCCGCGGCTCATGATGCAGTGCGTTGGTGTCTTGGCGTCTCTTCATGATCTCGATTGTCACAATTACTCCCTCAAAGCAACGACTTGATGTGGTCCACATATGGAATGACGCGTCGAATTCTGCAGTAACATTACGCCAACGAGGAGCTACGAGTTCGAGGGACAATGAACACCAACGTCAAGCGTCTGCGCAAGGAGCTACAGGAGCTCAAGAAGAACCCCGAAGGAGACATGGTGCTGTACCCGGAAGAAGACACAATCATGCGCTGGAAGGCGTTCATCCGCGGCCCCAAGGACACGCCGTTTGCGGACAAATGCTTCGAGCTGGCGATCCAGACGACACCGCTGTACCCGATGGAGCCGCCCAAGATGAAGTTCGTGACGAAGATCTTCCACCCGAATGTGCACTTTAAGGTACGTGAGTCCGTTTGTCACGTTGACAGGGACCGGAGCATGGTGGTGGTCTGATGTTTCATGGGGTTGCCAGGACGGAAGTATCTGCCTTGACATTCTCAAGCGCGAGTGGTCGCCCGCGTGGACGCTACGAGTAAGCACTTGATGCATGGAGCGCGATAGCCTGAGGGCAGGCCGAACTCACGCGTTTGGTTTTTGATTGTGGTGCAGGCCGCGTGCTTGGCAGTCATCTCGCTGCTCTCGGACCCCGCAGCGGACTCGCCCCTCAACTGCGACGCCGGTAACATGATCCGCGCCGGTGATATGCTCGCCTACAACACGATGGCGTCGATGTACACACAGGAGTTTGGCCTCGAGGAGCTGCCGAAAGACCCGTACTGAGTCCTCATGCCCGAAATGGAAGTCTATGGAGCGTTTTCTACCTGCTCAATCTCTGCTACAGCACCCACTTCTGTGTGGGCTGCGTCTGCGTCATCTTGGAGTTCGGTGTCTTCATGAGCTGGCGCAACTGAGCCTACCTCATCGTCTTTTCGGTTGTTATTGAACGCCAGCTCGCCATAGTAGGCGTTCACGACCTTGAGCTGGCCATTCAAGTGGATGTGTTCGCACTCCACTGACTCTGTCGGAGAGAGAGATTGTAAGTCTCGCTGTGGCGTCGTCTTTGGCAGATAGTAGACGATGTTGGGCGTGAGCAGACGCGCCATGGAGAACAGCTCCACCCCCGACTTCTCGCCGATCATCATCTCTTCGATCGCGAATCGTTCTCGGTTATAGTTCATCCCTCCCCATGGGGGAGAGAGAAACACCACGTCTGCCTGAAGTGTTGGCAACACTTCCAATGCGTCACCATGGATCCACTCGATCTTTTCGGCGACGCCGTAGATAGCAGCATTGTGCTTGGCCATGCGGATCTTCTCGCCATCGATCTCAATAGCAATCACCTTCTTGCACGTCTTAGCGAACTGGATAATATTGCCGCCACAGCCAGAGAACGGATCGACGAGCACGTCGCAGGCACAACGCTCAGCGATATACTTAGCGATTGCCTCGGGTGTGACCGAGTACCAGCTCTCATGGTCAAGTTGGATGCCTTCGTCGTATTTGAAGAAGAGACTTCGCCGCTGCTTCCAGAACTTGAACACCATCGGATCTACATCTACAGTAAAGCATCATATGAGCCCTGGTGCGGTAACTAAACAACCATCATCTCCTCGTGCCTGGTTCCTCTCTCGGCTGCTCTTCTTCGGCTTGGGTCTCTACTGTTGGCCCGACTGCTACCTCACTACAGTCTTTAATCGGTGGCTCTACTGGAACCGCGAATGCTTGATCATCTTCAGCACTCTGCGTTGGCACAGGCACAACCACTTTCTCGACTGTGCGGTCTGCTTCCTCTCCATCAGAGTCGAACTTGACGTGGACCTTCTCCGTTGCCATGGGAAGTTTTCGATGCCCCGATACCTCATTGTGTGCTCCACGAGATTGGTCCGCGGCCTCCTCTTCTTCGTTATACCGCTGGCGCTTGCGCTTCTTAGCTGGGGCGCCCCGGACGTGAGCGGAGCCGAATGACAGCGGGAGATCACCCCCATCAAAGCCTGCTGCCATCATCTCGGCCTGCAATTGTGCTTGTGCGTCTGCAAACAACTGAAGGTTCTCATGCTGTACCTCCGCGTCCTCTCCATCGCCTGAGTTGCCCTCTTGGTGCGTAGATCCTAGCCTGCTCCCTGTGCTGAGCTTCTGCTTCTTCTGCTTGACGTGGTGCTGGGCGTTCCCCTTGCGCTTCTTGTTCCGCCACTTGTTCTGCTTCCGCGCTACTTCGGGCTGCGCCAATCGACAGCCACGTCGGCCACCCATGTGAGTACACGTCCCAGTCCCTGCGCAGCCCCACAGCCACGTACATCGAGCACAAGCGTGCGACCATTCTTCACCTCGAGCCACACTTCCGTGACCACCATTTGCCCGTTGGCGTTGTCCTCCAAATTGTGCCTCGGGGCACAACAAACCCCGTTTCACTGACGGTGATCTTCAAGAGAAAGATGGAAGCTCCACACATGAGCCGATGCGTCCGCCTCGTGGCCATGGCGTCGCTCTTCGCGGCGCTAGGCGTCCTCACGGGCGTTGGGTATGTGCAAGCACAACGCCTGTTGTCCTGGTCTGTGGTGGACCCAGCGGACGGCTCCGTGGTCGCTTGGGAGCGTGGACAAGTCGAGAGGTGTTCTCTGGACGAGCTGCTTGTGCATGTCGACGCGCAGCTCAAGACGTCAGAACTGTGGATGCATGGAGAGCATGCGGCGCATACGGAGCAACAAGAGGTGGTAGTACCGTTGGCGGTGATCCGTGAGGATGGCGGCGTTGTCTACGTAGGAGAGATGGCACTGCGCACGGCAGCGATGACAGCGGAGACACCAGATGACGGCGAAGCGTCCACTTCTCCGATCCAATGTGCATTCGATGCACCGTTCTGTGTGCCCAAGATCGTGGGTATCCGATTGCCAGATGCTGTGGAAGGTGTCGATGCGCTGCGCGTAAACCACTCGATTGTTCTCCAGTTTGCCGAAGATACGAATCGGCCCGTGGCGACCACACGCGACGACATCGAACGCTTCGTGGCGTTCCCGGCGTACGTTGGTGATGAACTCGAAGGCGTGTGGGCTGACGAGAAGACGCTCACAGTTGTGATCAAAGCGATTGATCAAAGCCGGCTATTGCCAGTGCAAGAGCTCATGGCGGCGCTGGTGCATACGAAGTTGCATGTCGACGAGCACAAAGCTGCTCGAGCGCTTGACCGATTGTGGCGAGTGTCAGGAAGCGTGCGACTCCGCATAGAGCCATTGGGGCTGTTCCGATTGAGCCTAAGGCTGTTGACTAACATGCTCCCGTCCCCAACAATCCGCGTCCGCGATTGCTCGCGAGCCACCGGCTCGACCGTTGTGGTTCTCTCTGACAGCATCATGTCTGCGTCACAAGCCGAGACGAAGTTGCCAACCCCAGCTGTGTTTATTGACGGCGTGCTCTCTCACAGCGGAGTGGAAGGGCTCAGTCTCCAACATTCCGAGATTGGAGTACGTCTTGGAGAGCGTCCTGGATCCTGGAGTGTCAATTTCTGGCTCTTTACCAACCAGGCGTCGACGGGGAGCTTCAGGACACTGATCTTCAACGGAGATGGATCTGGCCAGCAGAGAACACCATCGGCGTGGTTCCGTCCACATGACCGACGGCTAGTACTTCGAGTTAGCACGACTACGGAGAATGATGTCGGTTTGGACAGCAATCGTGAGATTCCGTTGAACGTGTGGGTGAATATTGGCTTCTCCTTCCAGAACTGCTCCTCAGGCGTCGATCTGGACAACGCCACAGTACCGCCTGAGTGTATATCATCAGAGTCAGGGAAGGACAGATCTTGGTCCTACGTGATGAAATTCTTCTTCAATGGCATCGTTGACCAAGAAGTTCGCATTCTCGCTCCAGTTCAACCAAACAACGGCCCTTTTCATCTTGGAAAAGGCCCGTGGACTGATGGTTTCCAAGGCTTCACGAGCCAACTCCGTGTATACAGCGACATGGTAGAAGACAGCGTTCATCAGTGTCTCTACAGGCAGGGCCTTCGCTCGGGCTTGTACGAAAACCTGTCGGTACCCGATGATTGTGCCCCATTGCTGAAAAAGGATGGCGTCCAGACACAGAATGCACTCAAAGTCACACAGCAAATCGCCATTCTGCTGCAGTGCCAACAGAAGCAGGCGTTTTCGTCTGAGACTGTCGTAGGAACGTCGAGCTCATTGTACGAGATGTTTCACGAACAACTGCGTACGTGTAATCCCGGGGCATTGGATCTTCTTATCGAGTCGGCTGAGCATGGAGATCCTCGAGCCATACGCGACATGGGCATTGGACATCTATACGGCCGAGTTGCCTTCCCAGAGAGCTGCGCCAGAAGCAAAGTAGACGGTATTCGAGTTCGGCTTGACCCATTACGTGCCCAAGAGATGTTGGTGGGAGCGATAGAGCTCAAGGAGTGGTCAGCCGCTCGTTTTCTCTCTCTCGCCCACGTGGTGACACGGCTTCAATCGAATGTAACATCGATAGACAGGCAAGTGTTGCAGTTCGGTTTATTGCATGTGGCTGCAATGTCTGGGCGGAGAGACGCTTTTGTCATCCTCGGACGGCTGTATAACGAAGACTCTGAGTTCAAGAACGTCCACGTCTCTGCGTACCATTACTTTCATGCAGCCCGAGACGCGTCAGTCGAGTATCACGCACGAGGAAAGCAGCCTCTACACGAAATGAATCGGTTGTATGACGGAATTGACGGAGAGGATGAACTGCGTAAGGGTCAGTTGGGAGATAACGATGAGCTTATTCAGTACCAACAGATGCTCGCAGACAAGGACGGAGATGTGGCAGCAATGGCAAACATGGGAGATTTGTACTATTGGGGAGCTCGCGGTGTGGAGCGCGATCATGAGCGCGCGTATCAGTACTTCGAAAGGGCAGCACGGAATGGACACACCGGTGCTCAGTCAGCAGTGGCCGGCATGTTGCTCAAAGGTGAGGGCACCGAACAAAACAATGCCAGCGCCGTTGAGTGGTACGAGAAGGCGGCGCGCAAGAACCACACTCGTGCACTCAATGGTCTCGGATTTATTTACTTTCATGGTTCGGGCGGCGTCGTGGAGAATAAGACACTTGCACTTGAGTACTTTGAACGTGCGGCTGCGAATATGGAAGATGGAGATAGCGTGTTTAATGCTGGCTACTGCCACGCATTTGGGCTAGGAACACGGTCAAACATCACTCGCGCAATGGAGTATTACAGCACAGCTGCAAGGCAGTTTGGGCATTTTGATGCAATCTACGAGCTGGGAAAGATACACTGGCAAGGCTGGTTAGATGCAGACTCGAGTGTTGAAGTTGGGCGTGACAGCGCACAAGCAATCACGTATCTCAAGGCGGCGAGTGACGCTGGCGCATGGGGAAAGAGCGTACGTCTTGGCTTTGAGCTGTACCTTGCGGGTCAGTTCGAACGAGCAGCTATAGTGTACCACGAGGCGGCGCAGTACGGCTACAAGGTTGCAACCAGCAATTTGGCTTTCCTGTATGATCAAAAGTTACTTCAGCTCGGAGATCGGAGCAGCGAACTTCGTGCGCTGGAGTATCTTAAGCTTGCATCGCAGCTTGGCGGTGACAAGGAAGTTCTTGTCAGAATCGGAGACTTCCATTTCTATGGACTGGCTGGACTCTCTCGAAGTTCAGCACTTGCCCTCCGTTGGTACAGTCGTGCAAGTGCAGAAGGCGTCGAAGCAGGAGCCTACAACGTTGGTAGCATGCACGAGCATGGCTACGATACCATTCCTGCCAACTATGAACGCGCAGAGCGCTATTACAGGCGCGTCCTCGAGCTCGCGCCGCCACGCGCCATCGACAAGTACGTTGTTGTCCAGCTGGCGCTGTGGCGGTTGCGCTGCAAGATGTGGCTCAGCTTTGCCGACTCGCCGGTGTCACTGGAAGGAGAAGGAGGCACATGGACGAGTGTTTCTATTGGTATTGCTGTCATTGCGACGGCTATGGGAGCATGGTTCATGCGAAAGCGTTGGGGTTGATGTTTTGAATACGGAGCTCTCTCAATGTATATCAATCTACTGAGGAGATTTGCGTGTAACTTGCAACTTCCCGTCATCATCGAGTTTGGCATCGACGTTAATACTGTCGAGATCAATGCTTCCCTTGTCAATACCTTGAGGGCGCAGCGCATTGATGTACTCCTGATTCGCTATGTTGCCTTCACACAAATTTCGCAGTGCGACAAGAGACCACTCGCGCAGCAGCGGATTAGCCTCATCGATGTTGCAGTGGTTCAGGAACAGAGGAAGGAAGCCTCCTTCGCGCACGAGGTCTTGGTGATCAGAGTGACGATAGGCCATGTTACCCATCACACGAATCAGAGCGGAACGGTACCCTAATGGCTCTGTTGAAGGCAGCTTCGAACGCGCATCCTGCTGCTCAGAACTTGACACTGAGCCTGGGCGTGGCGGAGAAGGTGGTCCAAGGCGTCGCTGCTCCCACACTCGATGCAGTTCGTGCATCAGACTACGCAGCAGCTGCTCACTGAGTTCATTCATCTCGGTCGTTACCACACGCTTCAGAGTGAGTTCACCCAGCACATTCAAGAGTAGTAACTTGGCTTCGTTCTCAAACTCTTGCCACATGATTTTTCGCGTCTCGTCCGCCTCCTCCGGTCGGTCTTCTGTCTCCTCCGACGAGACGTACTCCCACGTCTTCGCGACAAAGCTGAATAATTCGACAAACGATGCCTCGTCCTTAACTGGCATCTCACTACGACGCCCAAAGTTGTCCTCTGGGGTTAATGCCTTGGCTGTGGAGCGGTGAGACGTCATCCACATAGTAAACATTCGGAGCAAAATGAGCTGCTCGGGAGTGACGCGTGACCACAGCTTACT
>KE464061.1:1182-35784 GCA_000387445.2 Pythium aphanidermatum DAOM BR444 | reverse complement strand
TGTCATGCGCAGATTCGCGTCCATGTCCTGAAGGCTTGGTGAGACAGCGCTGAAGCAGCGTGATAATGACGTTGCGAGCTTCAACCTGACAGAACAAAAACGATGAGCAACTCGGGTCTTGCAACAATGACCACAATTGAGCACTTACGAGCTCCGTACGGTGCTGGGAAATCCGATCGTCGTCATACTGCTTGTTCACACAATTGAGGAGGAGTGCGACAGCGAATGCAACCACTTTGCGGTGCTCCTGGCACTCAACCAACAGCTTCTGAAAGTCATCGGGAAAGTAGAGCTTCCACACTGTCGCCTGGTTGGAAACTTGACCAGTGATCGCGTTAACCGAGAACTGCAGAGCCACCTGGCACATAAGTACAATTGCACTAGTGCGAACAGAAGAAGCTGATGAGTCTTCGTTGCTCTTCATCGCAGCTACGACTTTTTGACGCACCTTGCCAGTGCTGGTTCGTCCACATCAGCCCAGATACAGCATCGCATGACGAGATCGTGCGCTTTGTGGATCAGCTCATAGCCGTTGCACGCGCCCTGGTTCAAAGGGCTAGCCACGCAGGCATTGCGAAGGAAGCGGAACGCTGACGTGGCTTGCTCCACCATTTGGATGGCCACTTGCACGTCCGCTACCTCAATCACCATGGGCGACGATCTGTCACCTGACAGCTCGTCCATCGACGCTCCCTTCTCCACACTGAACGAGTAGCTGAGGCCGTCGTCGTCATCATCCACGCTACCCGAGTTCTGTGCATGTCTATCGCTTGTCAACGCTCCATGGCTTGCGTTGCCCGAGCGTTTGAACTGAGCATCAAGCGTGTCGATACATGACTGCACTGTAGCCGCCACGGACGTCCACAAAGGAGACTGCGCCAGTTTTGTGCTGTTCGGAGAGCAGAGGTTGTATCACGACACACATGCAGACGACGCTTATGAGAGGACTGTCATACGCACCGGAAAGAAGCATCGCGGCACTGCGCCACAAGTGCTTCTAGCTCGCCGCTTGAGAGGATCGCCGTCATGTTGGTCGCGTTGTTGCTGGCGTCCATTCCTCCAAGACAGAGTGATGGTCACTGAAAAGCCGAGTTGGGATTTTGTCAGGATATCTCAGGTCGTAATTTTGTTTTTGTTTTTTACAGACTCAGAATTCACACCAAAGTGGATTGGTGGAATTTTGTTAATAGGGGTAGGGCAGTCATTCAACTGCCCGTCGGTTGGGCGATGCGTAGGACCATAGTTTGATCAAGTAAGTTCTCACGATACCTTTTCCGGTCAGCGTCTTCTGTGGCCGGAAACAGGGATGGTGCGCAGTACAGTGCTGTGATTCACCTTGACTCAACCTCTGTGGATAACAAGGTGAGCCAGTGATTACACACCACGCAGGGATACGCAAGAGGGGCTGCGCTTCTCCCGTCCAGCTGAAAGTGCATGCCCGACTCTCATCTGTCAGCCATCCCAAATTGGTATCATCCCTCCTCCCTATCGTTAGACCTTGCCTGCCACCTGCTGATGTTGGACGGGTTGTGGTCCCCAATGCCCTCATCTCGTGAGGTTGCAGACCCTTCACCGCAAGTACTTGCGTTCAGTATGGTGCTGGGCTGACGGAGAACGAGAGAAAAAAACGCAGGCCCCGCACAGCCCGTCGATTTTTTTGTTCTCCCAACGTGTTTTTTCATCCGCGCGAGTCCATTTCCAGTTTTTCTTCGTTCCGGAACAGAAAGTCGCGAATCTCAACCTCAACCTGAATATGGCGCGTACCAAGCAGACAGCTCGCAAGTCGACCGGCGGCAAGGCGCCGCGCAAGCAGCTCGCCACCAAGGCCGCCCGCAAGAGCGCGCCGACGGCCGGCGGCGTCAAGAAGCCGCACCGCTACCGCCCAGGTACGGTCGCGCTGCGTGAGATCCGCAAGTACCAGAAGTCGACTGAGCTGCTCATCCGCAAGCTGCCGTTCCAGCGCCTCGTGCGTGAGATCGCGCAGGACTACAAGACGGACCTGCGCTTCCAGTCGACGGCCATCCTGGCGCTACAGGAAGCCGCAGAGGCCTATCTCGTGGGTCTCTTTGAAGACACGAACCTCTGTGCCATCCACGCCAAGCGCGTAACGATCATGCCCAAGGACATTCAGCTCGCGCGCCGCATCCGTGGTGAGCGCACGTAAGCCATCACGCACGCAGTGTTAGGGACCATGTGCACGTAGAGCACGTGCGCGCCGCCAATGCAGTATGAGTAGTAGCTGATGAATATATTGTGTATGATGCCATCACGTTTGCATCCATTGCGTTATTCGGCGTCTCTCAATGGCCAGCTCCACTGTCCGCAGTCGCATACGAGCGATCTGATTGCTGCCGTCCAACTCGATGCACTGCACGAGGTCTTTTCTGGCGCTCAGGAACTGCTCACGACCGATCAATGCGTTCGCGCGAGCCAGCAGTAGCGTTGCCCGGAGCTTGGTGCTCGCCATACGGATGCATTGCAGTGACTGGGAATACGCGAGCTCAGCCGCTTGGAAGCGGAGCTGGAGCAGCGCTTCGTCGCCTCGTGTCTTTCCCTCGAGCACTCGTTTGAGATGCTCGGCATGCGCCGCCAGCGGTCCATGGTCTTGCGTGGTCGGTTTGTCTTGGAGAAAACTGGTCGCTGTGTGGATGGACTGCAGGAAGAAGCCCTCAAGTTCCAGACACCGAGCGAACGACAGTGTGAGGCGAGCGTCCGAGTTCGTGAATGGGAATCGCTCGAGGAGGGATACAGCTTCTTTCGAGCGATTCGCCAACAACAGCACGTCGACTAAAAGGCCCATGAGCTGAACGCTGAGCGGCGCTTGAGCCCGCAGGCGCTCCAGCACTGTGAGCATCTCTGACTGGGCCACTGGTGGGAGGCCTACGCGATTCAGGCCATCAATGCATCGTTGCAGATCGCGTTGGAAGCGGACGTAGCCAAGCAGAAGCTTCTTGGCATCTCTCACAATCGCCACGCTGTCCGCTCCACAGTGGCTTTCACTGCCCTGTTCAGCTCGAGCGATCTCAATACATCTCCGCAACGCCGCTCGCGCATACGTCACGCGCCCCAGTGTCATGTCTTCTTGAGCTAGTTCGAGATACTCATGACACAGCGTATTCCAGACCTCCGAACCGCCAACAGAACGTCCAAAGCACTCGAGAGCTTGCCGCCAGGTGTCGAGAAACCGTGGGAGCAACGTGACGCCGCTATGCTCGCTCTTATTGTCACTCTCTAGTGAGCTGTGGATGCGGTCAAGCACCCGCTCTCTGATTGTCAAGATCTCATCGACGGCGTCGTGGCCTCCAAATAATGCACTCTCCTCACTAACTCTGGCCTCGAACTCACTCACCTCTTTCATGAGGCTTCTCCATCGATAGCGACTACTTTTCGGAACAGGAAGTGTCTCCGAGCCTGTTGAGACGAGCTGAAAGCTTCCTAGCGCCTTGTTCCATGCGATCCGCGATTGTGGCACGACTCTCGAGTCCATGATCTGCTCTTTCATGCGCTCTAAACGGCCTCTGCCGTTTCAAAGGACCCCCCAAGGCATCTGCATAGTAATCAGTTATCTATTGAAAACTGCATCGCACACGCATCTAATGCTGGTTCTGCAGTGTACGTGTGATCCTCTGGAAGGGAGCAGCTGCAGCCCCGAGGCTCGGTATGAACTTGGTACCTCGTGGTTGTGGCTTCTTCAGCGTGTGATGAGCTCCTGTCAGCTCCTCAAAGCCTGAGACCGACTCAGTGACGCTCATCGTGCGACAACTGCGCATGTCTTCAATGTCAGTCTCTCGATCGTCGTCTGACATACCACTGGCGTCTTCCTCTTCGTCTCCTAGCCTCGGCTCGGTCTGCTCGGTGGCCTTGAGACCGCTTGATCCACGAGGACTCAAAGACTGCAGTGTGCCCAACAGACTCCATCTCTTCCTCCTAGGAACAGCGGCCATGGCTGGCTCGGGATCTTTCGATAAGTTCTCTTGTTTTCCAGGCATGACAACGTGCTCCAACGCTTTCAGCACGCGACTCAACGCGTCCTCCATTCGCTCGTTTTCACACTTTATCCGCGTTGCATGCTGCAGCACCATCTCCTTGAGGACAGACAGATCTTCATTGCTACCAGGCACCATCGTCGCTGACTTGACTCTCGAGTTGTCCCCAGCATTCCTTCGCAGCGTTTCCTGCGTCTTCTGCGTGCCGTTGGGAGCCTTGGTCATATCTGGAAGTTGCAGAAACTCTAGTGGCACGTCTAGAGACAAGAGCTTGACGACGATGTTCCAATAGATGCGAGGGTTCATCTCTCGGAGATCTTTCATCGACAGCAGCGTCAGCGGCACTTTCTGGGCGAGATTGCTGAGCTCTTTACGGATGACTGGCGTCGACAAATACTCAAAGTGCTCGACTTTGGCATCTGACGGCAAGTGGCCGTGCATGGTATCTCGCTGTGGGTGATACAGCACCGTCATAACGCCCAGCATCACACACAACTTTGGTACGAAGCGGAAACCACATGTGCAGCACCGCGTCGTGTAGTCATGAGCATCTGTCGAAGACCAGCCCATTTGGACTTGAGTGAGGCTAAGACGCGAGCCGCAGGCTTGGCAATCAGCCAGAGCTGTGATACGAATGCCATACCTCGGGAGCAGTCCGAATCGATCGCACAGGTCTCGGCGTGGTGTCGACTTCGTACTCGAGGGTGCCCCTCGGGTACCATCCAACACCGCAGAGGTTGAAGAAAAGGAAGCTGCGGATGCTGACGATGACACACGACGCGAGACGAGAGGATCACCCCCATCAGACAGCAAACCAAGGCGGTCGAGTCCTCGTACGAAAGTGACCGTCATGGGTCGGCTGGCCTGCTTGAGCGCGACAATTATCTCCTGGAAGCGCTGGTGCATCACGAACTCGCCGTTTATGGTTTCGACGACGTCGTGGATGCGGAGACCACTCGCCTTCTCGAGAGATACAGCGTCGTCACTCTCTGGTTCGGCGTCTTGAAAGGCAATGAGCTCACATCCAGTGCCTGAAGGAGACGATGACGAGGGATTTGCAACTTCATCAGCAACGCGCGGCGCCAGACAGAGCCCCAGGTTTCCACAAGTGAAAGACGCATACACACGCTCGACAATCGTCTCCGTATCCGCACCTATGACTTGGGCTGTGAACTGCAGCGCTCCGAGTGACGGATCTAGCAGCTGTTCCTCTTCCAAGTGCACTTGAACCAGCAGGTCAAACGCTCGCTGGACCAATCCGTTGACGACGTAGCATCGCAGTAGAGTGCTGAAAGGCTTCCAGAAGTGAGGAATCGAGCCGATCGTGGCGAGCGAGACCAACGAGCTCCCGCTTAGACACTCCTCGAACACAGCCTTGGCCTCACTGGGGTGTCCGCACTTGCCCAGGGCCTGGATAAGATCACAATACGCATCTGTCACTGGTGGTGCAGACTTGGAGCCGTGGTTCTGAAGCTGTTCTACAAGCTGCCGCGTCAGGTGGACAACGTCGTCTCTGCAGGTGCATGAGCTCGTCGTGATGAGCCAAATCGAACGCACAATTGTATCGGGCCTGGTCGTCGCCGGAGGTGTCGAACAGCACGCAGCTACGCTGTTTGTGAACGTGGCTGCCTTCGAAGAGAGGGACTGGAGCGTTGAATCGAGGGCCTTTTGAGTCATTGTTCGGTAGAACGGCGACGCATTCTTGAGGCGGTCGATCGTACGGGATCGTTTGAAAGGAGCCGGCAATGCTACGGCAGGAGACGCCTGTGGTGAGCCAAAGATTGAGAGAAGCGACCGCTCTGTCGAGTGACTGGCAGTTGAGCTGTTGTTGTTGCGTGAGAACGAGGCGATGACTGGATCTGAAGGCCTAGTGGCACTGGGAATCGCCATCGAACGCAGAAACGACTGCATCCAGTCGGACGTGTCCTTCGATGCCTAGGTGCATACAGGATTCAAATGAGCACCTCCGAATTCAGCGGTCGACGTGTGTATGGTATCACGACCCTACCCGGCGGTTGGTGACGCCCGATGGGGAGATGAAGGTACCGAGAGACGAGTGGATCACATCGTCGGCGATGCTGGGAAAGGAAAGTTGCCTTGGCTCGCCAAACGCGCCCAGGTCCAACTGCGGAAACGCGACTTCACCGACACGATGTTCCACATTCGAATCGAGGCCTTCCGTTGTCGGGAGAACGACTTGCGGTGTGAGCGCCACGAATGTCTTTGTGAGAGCCAATGCAACAGCCACGGACGCTTCGGCTTGGTTCCCTGTGATCTTCTCAGCACTGAGGAGCGTTTCGTGGATAAACTGCAACTTCAAAGCGTCCTCCAACGGGAGATGACCTGCTATATACTCATTGTGCTGCAGCACAAGGCAGTTGAAGTGAGCTGTCTGTGCGAGCGCTGCACAGAATGGCTACATACACAAAGCAATCAGTAGATGATTCCGTGGGCGATCGGGTGGCCGGGAACGCACCCGTGCTTGGGGTGGCTTCTTCTCCAGGTATTTTTCAACCACCAAACTCTTCGTTTGATGGTCCATGCATTGAGGGAACTCAGCCACCAGCGCCGCTGCTAATTCAACGTACAGCTTCATCATCTTCCGGTGCACCATGCTCTGCTTTACGAGGAAGAAACATTTCGGAGTAATGGCAGCCTCGTATGAGCTGGTCATACAGCACTTTTGAAGTTGTATCCGACGATCCCAAAGCTTCTGCTGTAGATCTTTTCGTTGCGTATGGAAATCCGGTAAACGTGTCGTCACCAGGCGTTGTAATAGCCGCGTGGAGGCCTCTGGTAGCGGCGGAAGAGCGACACTGTCGACAGGTTGGCTCTTGGAGTTGTTGAGGGTGCACGAAGGGAGTACAAGCCGAGCTTCAGTGAGGTCGTACTTGACCACGTTCGAAGGGATGATCACTTGCTGAAGCTGAGCAGCGATCGCGCCAGCGAGGAACGGCACGGGGGCTTCGAGTAAAGTGCTGAGATCGAGCGAGTCAGGGATGTTAGGAACGACAACATGGATCCATGTGAACGGGAACAGAAGTGCTTTCAGCGTTTCCACCACTGCAGTCACGAGCACGCTGTCATTGCCCACAATCAAGACGCGGTGCTCAAGAAGCACATGATGATAGAGCTGCAGCATGATCTTGGGGTCGACTGTCATGAACGCGAACAGCATCAACTCAGGATCCATCTCAAATGGGAACTCGAGAAACGGCGGTCGCTCCAGCATGATCTCGAGGCTGGCGATCTGCAGTTGCACCGATAGGCCACGATACGGCACTGGTACTTCGTGAAAGAGATTGCACAGCGCCTTCTCGACTGCTCCATGCACCACGGATCCCGACCGCGCTTGCTCCAGCCCTAAGAGAAGAACTTGCTCTAGATACCGCAGCATTTGAGTGTAGAACGGCCTCCGTGTGAGTACGCACAGCGACTTGACGTCGCCTTTGGTCTCGAAGAAGCTGAGGGAAGCGCCGTACAAGTGCTCGCCATGAGCGTCTGTGAGTGTGAAGAGGTTGTGTGCGGGTGGTGGTGGGAGCGAGCGTTCGTCCCAACTTCGCACGTAGCCATGAGGGAAAGTGAACTACATCGTCACAAACGCAGTTGAGAACGACGAACATCTCCCAGCAACGCCAATAAGCTACACACCAATGTTACATTCTCACAGAACTCGGTCTCGTCATGATCATCTTCGAGTGGCGGGTAGACAAATGCGAGGCGCGCTGGTGAGCCTGTGGCACAGCAGTGTCTGATCTGACTACAGTGCGCTGGGGATAGATGTCGACAAGGACGTACCATCGGAGCGCTTGGCTGCAACGATAAAGTAGTCAACGAGACTTTCGTCGAGGCACGACATTGCTTTCTGTTGGGCTACCACTGAGGCACCGAGTCAGGTCACCACGGGTCACGCGGCGTCTCTGTCTTGTGAGAGGACCCTGATGATTCGAGGGACCACAGAGCCCGAAACGAAACGACACGAGACGAAGCCGGGGAAGGTCGGTTGCTCAGATTCACTCGCGCGTGGCCTCTCGACTTCACCCAAAGATATCGTGTGCTAGTTAGTACCGGAACCATAACGGATCAGAGGCGAGGTCTCAACACTCAAGAAAGTCTAGTACTCTTTTCATCGCACTACCCTCGGATCTCAGTCTTGCGCCGGGAATGGGCACCCAGGCCCTGATGAGTGGCCGGCTGTGCCAAGTGACTTGTTCCAACGGAGGAGAGAGACACGCGAGTAGTGGAGGTACAAGCCATTGCTTTACCAGATATCGCGCACATAACGCTGACGTGCCGCCAATGAGCGCAGGTGTTCGTCCGCTTGTTCTTGAGTCAAGTGTCCGTGCTCTTGCAGCACATCACGCAGGGCTTCGTTCACGTCCTTGGCCATCTGAGTACCGTCGCCACACACGTAAACGTAACCGGCATCCTCAAGCAGCACTTTCGCGGCAAGAGCGCCATTGGCTCGCAGGTCGTGCTGAACATAGTACTTCTCTTCCTGTTCACGTGAAAACGCCGTAAAGAGCTGGTGTAACGTACCGTTGCCAAGATATTCCTTCATGTCCTCTTCAAAGATCCAGTCTTCGTCCCTGCGGCGGCAACCAAAGAAGAGGAATATACCCTTCGACTGGCCACTTTCGGCAGGCGTTGGGAGGTCCACATGCTTCCTGGCCTCATTCTGGCGATGCTGCAAGAATCCCATGAACGGCGCCACGCCCGTGCCAGGACCGATGAGAAGCACGGGACGGTCTTGTTCCGCAGGTTGCAGGAAGTCGCGAGTTGGCCGCAAGAACATAGGTACCTTGAACTCGGCACCAGCCGACTCAGTGAGCAAACCGTTCGCCTGCGCGTGAAGCCAATTGGTACACAAACCACGTCGACGAATGGCGTACGGCCCAACAGGTTCATCAACAATTGTGAATGCGATGCCGATGTTGTTGCTGTTCACAAGCGGCGATGTGGCGATCGAGTAGAATCGCGGCATTAGCTGCGGCAACAAGCTCAAGACATGGTCAAGTGGCGGCTTGCACGTTGGGAACTGATGCAAGATGTCGACAAAGTTGAGCGTCTGGTCGGACACGAACTGCTTGTACTTGTCCGCACCAGACTTGCTGCTCAACACGAGCATGCGCGCTTTCTCTTCTTCGTCGGAACAGTACGTTGCAAGTGCACGCAGAACCGCCTTCTTTGGAGAGCTTAGGAGATCCACGTGCTGTGTCAGAATCTCACGCACCGAGCATGGGGTCGGGAATCGGTTCGAAGTGGATGCCTTCGCGGCACCGCGACGAGCCCCGGTAGCAGGAGCTGTTGGCTCAATAAAGACAACAGCATCACCATCAACACCGAGGCGCTTGAGAACGGCATCGACATCTTCGTCCCGGTTAGGACACTTGATGCCAATGGAGTCTCCTGGGGCGTACTTGATGTCGGACCCAGTGGTGTCCAGCTCGATGTACAATACCTTGCGCTCCGACTTGCTCTTGGTCAAGAGCTTGGCCTTGTGAACGGTGGCGAGGAACGGGTGTGTGGCGCTGTACTCTTCGTCGGCGGGTTTCGCCACTGGTACCGTCGCTTCGGAAGCGTCCGCGAACCGAATCGAGTACATCGAAGACTGCAGACGTGGCACGTCCTCAGGAATCGCGGTCGGTCCATCGAGAGGACCGAACATGGCGTCAAACGTGAGCATGTTCTCAGGGAGAGGCGACTTCTCCGTCTCGTCGAGGGCCGACTCCGCCTTCGCTACCGAGTCATCCTTTGATGCATCTTCATCAGAGCTAGATACCGTCTCCGCTCCGCCCGCAGGAGCACCCACTGATTTCAGCAACGTGGGCCACAAGCCCTCGAGCCATGGCTCGACCTGGTCTTCGAGACCCATGGCTTCATCAGCAGCGCCTGTAAGAAACACATCATGTCAGTTCACGGGTACCACAGAAGAATGGGCTCATACGTACACATATCGTAGAAGCGCTGGGCACCAACCTCAGGCATTCGCTTGTCGATGCTCTTACCCATGTAGCTGATACCATCGGAGCCATCGTTAAAACTCCAGTCATCATGCACAACCTCATCAAGCGTCATCGCACCAGAACTTGTCGTAGTTGGTGTCGCCGAGTCCCAGCACAGTGAATGACACGTTTGCCAGCAAGTCCTTGGGCTGCGTGCGACGCTTGACAAAGCGCCAGAACTTGGAGCAGTTGTCCGGTGGATCGCCGTTGCCTGTCGTGGAGCACACGATGACCACGTATTGCGGCGTGGCCGCGGCCTCCATCACTCTGGACTGTGTATACGTCAACTCGATCAGTCTTCTTCCCTTCTCGTTGCATCCTCTACGGCGGTTTGCTTACGTTCTGGAAGTCATTCAGCGACGCGAACGTCGCATCGAGTCCCTTCTCCTGGGCTTCATCGTACACGCGCTGGATTGAAAACAGGCGTATTTCTCAGTCTTCCCACGCCCACCAGCACATGAATCGACGCCACAGACACTCACCTTTGCGATCGACTCTGCGCAGCCAGTCTGCGAGCCGTAGAACACCGACAGCGACGGCGCCATGCTGCTGTCTCGTGGTGGTTTAACCAAGTGGCTTCGGTTCCAGGGGCTGCCACTCACTGCTGACGCAGGCGTAATCGTGTATGAAATATGAGAGTATATCGGTTCGTAACAGGAGGAGTTGATTGGCCAATCAACCAGTTACGTGACGTGTTATGGAACAAAGAGCTACAACACGAGTGACACATTGGCGGGAGGGCGAATGCCCTGCTGCTCGAGCGTGGTCTTCCATGGCGCTACAGCGCTGCGTAGCTGAGTGTTCCACTTGATCAGTACGTCGGAAGATGCTGTACCTCCCCGCCGCTTGGACGCGTGGAAGGCGCCAGCGTAGGAACCTGTGCGTTCGAGAGCGCACGCGAAGAGCTGCAGGGACGCATAATGTGAGCGGATGATGGGAAGAGCAGCTGCTGATGACGCACCTCGTCGTTGTTGAGCATTGACGCGAGGAAAATTGAATCATTGTGGTGATCTGTGGCGATGGCAGAACGGCAGATACGCTCCACTGCGTCTTTCCGGCCCCCACGGTACAAGCAAATGCACGCACGTTGGAGTAGTGATGAACCCTGGAGTAGACGATTCAGTGAGTGATGAGTGGTAGTGTGATGAAAGTGAACAGCGGTTCCAAACCGTCGTATCTAAGGAGAGTGGGAAAGCCTCGATTGAAGAAGGCGCTTGAAGCAGTGATTCGATCTGATCCAACTGGTTGTGCTTGATCGAGATGTTGATTTTCGAAGCCACCGACAGCTTCTTGAGACGCAGCGCATGAGAGATGAACGCGAAAGCCTCAAAAACGGATGCCATCCAGTCAGCAAGCTCGTTACTAAACGTGTCAGCAACTTGTAGTGCCAAATCCGCTTGCCCGATGGAGATCAACATGCAGCACTGCAGTACTCTGTTGCTCAGATCGACAGTGTGTAATGACTGCACTGGAGCCGTTACGACGAGCTGTCTGTTCGCAATCCCGAGGATTGTAGTTGCTTGAGGCACCAAAATTTGGGGCGATGGGAAGACTGGCATGTCGTCTGAAGATGCAGTTGGGGGGTTGTGGAGAAGTGCGTATTTTGCTGCAAGATCGAACGTGAAGACTCGCGTCTTGGACAATACACAGCACCTGATATGATCTTCGGTCGATACAAAGAGCGTGTGGTGCATCCATTTGAGCGTGTGGGCTGTCTGCTGAGTAGGGATCTCGTGGATACAGACAATTTCTGGCGTAGGTGACGCCGTCACTCGGTAGATCTTGACACATCGAGAATATACGAGCGCACAAAAGCGGTGCGTCACGTGCTCCCACTCTACATGGAGAGGTCCTTCGATTGTTCGCGATCCGACTCGCGTCAAGCTGGTTCCTGAAATTATATCCCAGTCGTAAAATTCGAGCATGGTCTTCTTAATCTCACCACCCTCGTTATCGGTATTCGGTAGTGACCCGGAGCTACCGCCACTACTACTAGGAGAAAACATTGCGCTCTCGACACGTTTTGTACGCGTCGATGGACTGTCGTGGACTTCATTTGCACCAACCAACGACGTTGACGATCCGGAGGACGAACCTTCGTCACCTGTTACAAACTTCACCACACCAAGCAATGGTCCTGAGAATACGTGAAGCATGCGATCATCCCCACAGCTGCAGTTGTCACAAGTGCTCAAGACACGTCCGTCTGGTGCAATATCGTAAATGGCCAGTGACGTAGCACGAGCCATCACGTTCTTTGATCTGGTATCTGCAGAAGCGTCACTGTCCATGTTCCCTTTGCCAGATCCCCCGAACATGAATCCACGGCGGCGAGGTGTGTTGATGTTCGATGCTACTCGTGTAAGTCGGCGTGCGTTCGGCTCTTGTGGCTATAGAAACAGATCCGTGAGCACTACAGTAGATCGAAGTGAAGCATAATAAAGAAAGGATCGTACCACGAGCATAGCAAATCGGCGCTTTGTTGAATGCCAGCCGAGCGCAATCGCGTTACCTGAAAACACTGAATGCATGTTGATCGACTTTTGGTTTCGCAACTCCGAGTCCATCTGAATTATCTGTGAATTGCACAATCAATGTGAGATCAGTGAGTTAGCCGACTTGCCATGGCAGTTTGCTCACCTCAGCATGCGCACTTGCAGGAAGAATCGCTGCTACGTATGAAGCGTCGGATGGGCACGCTATCAGAATTGGCATTTTGAGTCTCTCGTTGGGAGCATCGACGCCGCCTTGCATCTTATAGTCTTCCTGTTTCGACGAAGTCTCCTCGCCGTAGAATCGAAGCGTGATTCGGCACGGTCCCGGGTGCAACACCAAGGAAGATTTATCCCCTCCACGAGGGATCATGATGGATCTTCCAGTAGGTAGGCACGTCGCCCGCAATACAAAGATGCCAAAGCTCGTGACGCAGCAAACCTCTTCAGGGTGGCGAGGGTTACCACACAGTGAGAGCATCTTGTACTTCTTGAGAGCTGTCTGCCCGATGGGAAGTCTTAAATCACGAGACTCAATCGAGGAGCCAACGGCATACTCCAAGTAGTTGGCTGGTACATTGTCCTTGCCCACGGCACGACCCTTGTTCACGAGCTCCGAGATCGTAACCGTGGAGCCTGTTGGTGCCAGCGAGATAACGACGAATGAGCCTCTCCGTGACCCGGCGAGCACACAAGCACCGGGCAGTTTATTTGTCGGGAGTATACTCATCAGTGTCATCTGCTTGCTTTGTCTAGTGAGTGGAGTGAGGTCAAAAAAGAACGTTGTGCCGTCTTTAACTGTGCCGCTCAAGATCTCCTGGTGTTCATGCCAGCGTACTTCGTTCAACCCACTGCTGGTATCAAACGACTTGTACGAGTCCTTCAGCTCAATGAGACCTGGAACCTTGACGCATTCACCACTCGTTGAGACCTTCCACGAGACAACACGCCCATCCAGCGTCACACTTATGAGAAAATGCACGACATCACTCTCGCGCCTGAGTGGAAGCACCACGAGCTGCTGCACTTCCTTAGATGAGCCCGTGTCGATCGTATCAAGAACACGCCATAAGCGAGGATTCCACAAACGGATTTTGCCGTCCTGGCACCCAATGGCAAGTAATCCTGACGGCAAAACCTCGATGCTGCAGGGCATCTGACGCTGGAGTTCCTCAGACGCCAGTGATCGAATCTATGGTGAATCGCATGTTAGTGCACCAAGAAAGCAGTACAATGACGTTTCACGAACCGCTGAAGGCTGATTTAGGTCACAGAGCACGACGTGTGTGGTTGTGAGGATCACAAGCCACTCATCAAAGGATGTTCGAGGCTCCGATCCCGTACTACGCGTAGACCAGCAGACGCTCTCGTGGTCATAGAAGAGCAACAGGAATGAAGACGCCTTCCCCCGCAACGAACGGACGTATGACGCAGTCGGGGATGCCGTTTTCTGCAGCAGCTTGTTCGCACTCGTTGGAGTCGCACTAGTGCCGAAATCGTCCTCTCCGGTATCATCCGCCACGGCGGCTGCATCAGGGGACATGCCCAACGTGAACTCGGTCACAACTTCCCGTGTTTCGTAGTTCCAGACGATGCCAGAACCTTTCGGGTCGATGGCAGCGAGCCACGGACGAACGGCGTGGAAAGCGACATCTGTGAAGCGGCTCGGCTTCTTGTCGCTTATACGATCGGCTGTGAGGTACGAGACGAGCTCAACCCCGCATAGCGATCGCTGTAGCTCATAGACCGAGTCAGCGGGGATGTTCGCTCTTCCTCTTACCATCGCACAGGTCTCTTTTCAGTCTCTCGAAGAAGGCGTCTCTCTGGTGACTCCTGCGACTCTTCGTGTCAGGGTATCTCCCATGCGGCACAAACACAGGAATTCATCAAATGTATTGGAAGTTTCTGTCATACCGAGATTCGCTTTGACTCTCCAACAGGAACCTCTCACTTACTGACGGCGACGAACGCCACACTTCTTGGTGGCACTTGGGGCCGGGGCGATTGACGGCATGCGACTTGGCGACGGCATGACGCTCTTCATTGGAGCCGTGGACGGCTTCATGGACGATGGAGACGGAGGCTTGGTGGCGTCGCTGTCACCACCGACTTCCGCGCCACCCGCAGCCGCTCGGCACTGGAGGTACTCGGCTGGAGCCGCAAATTTGTAGCCTTGTTCGGCCTTGGCGTTGTCTCCCTTATACCAAAAGTTGGGAACCGCATTGCTCCAAAAGTAGAAGCACACGTCGTTGCCCTTGTTCTCGAGCTTCGTCACGCGATCACCTCCTGTGAAGCTTGGGCACTTGGGCTTGGGTTTTGTACCAGATGTCGTCAAACGAATGTCGGCACAAGATTTCCAGATCATCTCAGCCCAGCCTAGGTTACCGAAGCTCCATCCCGAGCCGTAGATGATCCATTGGAGAACGTAGTCCCCAGCTGGTAAGTGGTCCGGAAGTGTGATCTTGTCACCACAGCTAACCGCCTTCTCGCCAAGTGCAGTGTCAAGATCAAGCTTGTAGCGGCTAGCCTTGCCCTTCGGGATGCACTCTGGGCCTGATTCACGGCAAGTATAGAAGAATACGTTCTTGTCGAAGTTCTCCTTCGTCTCTGGCTGCCCGGCCGGGACGAGAGCCCAGCGGATATAACCACCGTTGTGGTTGTTTCGCCAATAGCGCACGTCAATTGTCTCGCCTGCGCGATAGGAAGTTGGTTTCGTACGGAAGTTACTAGGACATCCCATGGTGTTATTGTCATCACGATGGTAGAAGTCATCTCGAGCACGAGGCTTCACGAGGTACGAGTGACCATTGACGGCACTCGGTGCTAAGGCAGCAATGAACACCATAGCTGCAATAGCTATCTTGACACCAATGCGAAATCCAGTGGTCATCTTGTCTCTTGAGCACGTTTTGTGTTCCTTGAGGGAGATCGAAGAATGAGAGCTGAGAACTCTCGAGGTGTTTTGGGGATCACTGAAGGGTATCGACTAGTTGATTAGGGGCATACTCATTACACGCCAGTTCTTAAATGCCTCGCTCCTACCAGACGGGATGAAAGACGCTTTAGTCTTCTTGCTTTCGAGCTAGAGCTCGTTGACGTGGATCAGTCGTATGCGGAACCAGACGGCAGCAAGGAAACAGCCCGAATGGTGAGCAACTCCTTCAACTCAGCTCCCGTTGGCTGATACATCGGGGGCCAGACTGTCTATTATATAGTGACACTACTATTACCAGTGAGCACGCGAAGCTCGAGAGCCGATTATGGTGTGAACTTCCACTGCAACAGGCGTGTTTAGAAGCCTACGAATCGGCCAGTTGCACATAGCCAAGGCGCATTCAAATAGTTCATAACATCCTCCTCAAGGCTGTTACGAACTAGCTCGATGCAAGAGCCAGCCCTCTAAAAATAGCTTGTGATTAGTCAATGGGTATCGTTAAGCAGAGGTTTCACTGTAGCTCTTCTGCTTTGTGGAACAGTTTCCGCGTCCGAGGGACGATCATCATCTCAGCTGGAACCGGCGTCGAGGACGACGCGCTGTACGTCGGAGTCCCCTGTGCGCATGGTGTTTGCGTTCTTCGGCGTGACCACCGCGCGCACACCGCGCAAGCCGATGAGGACGGACGAGCCGACGGTGCGCTGCTACGGTGAAGTCGTTGTAGAAAGTGAAGCACCTGAGTCTGATGTGGTCATATACGTGTTTCAGCCAGCGTCTTCGGTGTCAAGTGACTCGTACGCTTCGCCGGTGACGACGCTCTCTCCATCTGACGGGTGTATGGCAGCGACGCCTGCCCCACCGAGCAGTGAAGTGACCAAAGACACGCGGTTGGCGATGGACATCGCACAGCTTATGCAAAAAGACAGTACGTAATGGCATGTCATGCGGTGAGAGCTCGTTCCGGTGACTGACCGACGGTGCTGTGCGGTTGATCAGGCCCGTATACCCCCAAGGATATCGCTGACTTTCTCCACCAACTGCCGCATCTCGACCCGAAGATGGTTGGGCGTGTGTTGGGAGAACCGGACGAGTTGGCACTGAGTGTGCTTCAGGAGTACGCAAATGGTATCGTACCGTCATTGCGTATGAGGTTCCGTGGAGGGGGATCTAACCCTCGTCTCGTAGGCTTCATCTTCAAGGATTATCCGTTTGATGTTGCCCTGAGGATCTACCTCGGGCGCTTTGCATTGCCCGGGGAAGCTCAGAAGATCGACCGAATCCTTCAAGCCTTCGCGAAGGCCTACTTCACTGCAAATCCACGTGATAAAATCTGCACCTCGGAGGACGCAGTGTACACGCTCGCGTTCTCCATTGTGCTGCTGAATACGGATGCCCACAACCCGCACCTGGCGAAGCGATTCAAGATGACCAAAGACGACTTCATTCGCAACCATCAGCGGCTGTTGGTCGATGGGAAGAACATTCCACAAGACAACCTGTCCCGATATTTTGACTCCTTCTCGACATACCCAATTCAGCTGATACCACGGAAATCCACGAGCATGCTCAGCGATGAGCTGGAGCTGACGTTCGGTGACGGGCCATTGGGACTCGATATCGAGACTTCGATTGACGGTCGAACGTGCGTGGTGAAACGCTACACGAACCCTCACCGGCATATTTATTGCAGCTTGGAAGCAGCGGAGGGCTGGTCGCGACCTGTTCCAGCCCTCGAAGGCTACGTGATCGTCGCGGTGGCTGATGACTGTACACGCGGCATTGGCTATGAGCTCACTCGCTACCTTCTCAAGACGGCGGCACGCCCCGTCACGATCCGCTTTTGTGAACCTAGTATCTATTTTGCGTCCATGTCCGCATAGAGAAGAACCCTTTGCTTTCACTCATACAGTACACTCAGTAGTGCTTCCATGTTCCTGAACAAGCGCTGGCGTGCGCGACTGCTTGTGCGTGGGCGCGAGAGCATGAATGACGCCATTGCCATTTTCCCAGGCGGGAACGGAATCTGATTCGCCGTCGCTCTAGTCTGATGACACGACCAGTCACAAGCTGGATTGGCCATGCACTGACTGTTGGCTCCGTGTGCCACCACACGTCAGGTGAAGAAACGCTTCTTCGGGATTGGTTGGGTGCTGCTGTTGGCCGTAGTTTGGGTCCAACTGGCGGTTTTTGCATGGCGAAGTACTTCAACAAACGGCTGTTGGGCAGTCCGTTTCCTTCCAATTCGGGTTCGATGGAACGTTCCGATTCGGTACAGTCGGCTCTGCCTGCCTTCGTTGACCCGTCTGTATGTATCCGCCGCGCGCCGTGGGCGTTGGGAAGCTTGTGCTTCAGTCCGCCACTGTGGTGGGTGGGTACCAGTACTGGACGGTGGAGGAAGGCGCCGGCAGAACCGTTCCCTCGGCACAGGAGTCGACAGAGAGCAAGAAGAAGCGAGCGCCCGAGAACAAAAACGAGGAGAACAGAACGAACCCCCACGCACGCGCCAACCCGACTGCGGAAGCTCCGCACGACGCCGAGAGAACTCCCCATCGTGTGCTATTTTTTTCCCGTCCTTTTTCGTTCTCCGTTTTTTGTGTTCCCACTTGACGCATCCATCCATCAACTCCCTCGCAGTCTATTAAGATGGGCGCGGCGCTCGGATGCTGTAGTGGGCCGGCGGCAGGTGCGTGCGGCGCGCCATGGGCGGCCAGCGATCGGGAGACTCACGCACGTGGCGCAGACGACTTCGATGCGAACACACTCAAGATGGCCGCGCGCTACCACCCGTTGTTGGGGCGCTGTGACGCCGTGGAGAAGTCACTCTTGCGAAAGATGCAGCGCAGTCTGAGCTCGTCATGGGCGCAGCGCAGTGGTCGCGCGGGTGGGCGACACCCCGGAGGAGGGCTTGAGTTACACGGACTGAGTCCGCGACGCCTGAGTCTCACGGGGAGTCGATATGGGCTTGACGAGCCGTATGAGAGTGATAGCGACATGGAGCCGGCTGGTCGGGAGTCGAGCGCGAGTGCCACGAGTGGCAGCCGCTTGCTCTGTGATTTCTACAACCTCGTCCTGGAGTGCGATCATAGCAAGTTCTATATGGACGCGAATGGCCGTCGTGTCAAAGGGTGAGTACTGACGGGAGATGGCATTGAGCGACACATAGCTGACAAGAATGTGGTTTTGTAGTGCCTACCTCCACCAGATCGAGATCTTGGAGGACTACTTCGACGCGTTTCGACGCACGACTGTGGGATCAAGACGCCGACGTCGTTCTTCCGTCGACGAGATCGCGATGCTGGCTTATCAGCCGCCGAGTAAGCTCAAGAACTTAGGGCCGTCGTACTACGATCGCTCGTCGACGATGTCGCTCATGTCGAATGACACGTCGCAAACGATGGGCAGCGACTCGGACTACTGGGCCACATTCATGGATACGGATAGCGGAGTCGACTACGCTGCTACCTTCATGGAGACGACATTCCCGCCGAGATACCCTCAACCGCTAGGTACAGGGACGTCTCGTACGCGACGTGACTCGATCGATCGCCGCCGCTCGTGGGTCTTCAATGATATGCAGATATACGGCAGTAGTGTGGGTGACTCCTCGATGACGTTCAAGACTTCCCCTTTGCTACTATTTTCGCCGGTCAACACCAGTGCTGAAACGACAGCAACTGCGGTGACGACACGACAGCGCTCACTATCTCGTGGCTCGTTCCGTGCTGCAGCTAGCCCAACCGCTAAACCAGCAATGCTATCCGAAGGCATTTGCTCTAACTTATGGGGCCAAGAGGAAGTTCCACAAGGACCAAAGTCGCCAGCCGTCTTACCCACTTTCGCTAGTGCAGCGCTTACTGAGCATCGCCGTGCGAGTTTAACTCTCGGTAGCTCATCGAGCGTGAGCCAAAGCAGCTCGCGACGCATATCCCTGCATACTATCGCTCCTGTCGCGGCGAGCTGATACGTTTGACCCTTGCATGGCTAACACCTTGAGCACAACGAGATTCCAAGTGAAGAACCTGAACCAAAACCATTCAGTCTGACAACGAAGAAGCAAGTTGTTCGGCCCCTGTGCAAAAACAAGAAACCCAAAAGTCTGCGTATCTTCAGTCACAATAAGCTGGAGATACGCTCTCTGCTGGGTCTCTTTTCTGGTGTGATTGCCTCTGCATGCACTACGTATGTGCTGCGTTCGCCCATGCATTCCCGTTCACATGAATAATTCGGGCGACGCATCCACTTTGCCCTCCATCAATACTCAAAATATCCTCATAGTCCAACCGAAGCAGAAGCAGAAAAGTTGAAAATTGACAAATTGATAATCCCAAAAAAGAATGCCGTGGCGCATGTCGAAAAGAAAGACATGGAGCGTTGCGATGATGAAACTGCTTATCGAACAATTTGTCTATTTATGTGCTTACCCCAGAGCTCATCCGCCAGGGGTGTAAACGACTCATGTACACAGAGGGCGTTCACCGTAAACAGATAGTTGAGCGCGTGGGTCTACGTCATCTCTTCTTTGATCCACGTACTAATACCTCGCTTTGGGTTGCTGTAGTAGAACTTGCCAGGCACACTGCGAGATTCTCGCTTAACCCAGCCGGGCGGCAGCTTCTCTACGGCGTCGGGGTTCTCTTCTTGTTGCTTCGCACGCTTCTCCATTTCCTCAGGGTGGAATTGACAGATCTCTTTGAACATGAGCTCTTTGAGTTCACCCTCATCAAGACCATCAAGGTCAAAACTTTTATATCTCTCCACATGTCGGCTTTCCTTCTCTTCATCATAATATGCTGCCAAGTACGGGTGTCTGAGCGCGTCTTCAACTGTGATACGCTTCTCAACGTCGAAAACGAGCATTTTCCACAATAAATCCAAGCCCTCAGGGTTGGCGTTAGGGAACATGGTAGATGTATCGATACCACCACCCGCCTGAGTGCGACTAAGCAGTTGCCGCCCCTTCAGCTTGTTCGCCTGAGGGTTCTCCTTGAAAGAATGTTCTTCTGGTACACCCAACACATTCATAATCAGTTGAAGCTGATGAACGTAGGTCTCTCCGGGAAAGAGTGGTTTTCGCCCAAGCATCTCGGCAAAGATGCAACCTGCGGCCCAAAGGTCGACACCATCGCCGTAGGCGCTACCGAGTAGCAATTCAGGCGCACGATACCAACGAGTCACAACGTACTCTGTCATGCCGTTATCATCGAGTTCTGCCGAGCGTGCCAAACCAAAATCACAAATCTTGAGTTGGCAATCCGAGTTGATGAGGAGGTTACTTGGCTTGAGATCTCGATGGAGGACGCCAGCCTTATGCATATGATTCAAACCACTTAAGATTTGGTACAGAAAGTATCGGATATGATCATCCAGAAGTACCTCCTTCGAGTAAATGATACGATGCAAATCCATCTCCATAAGATCGACCGTCATGTACACATCTCGGAATTCTGAGTACGACGGGGGCGGAATTAAATCCATCAAGCTCAGAATGTTTTCGTGGTCGAGGTGGCGCATTAAGCGAGCTTCACGCAAAATCTGCTTGAGCTGATGTGGGTGCCAGATACAATCAATGACCTTCTTGATGGCGACATTACCACCAGTGTTTGTGTTCGTGGCTGCGATAACGATACCATACGCACCTCGTCCGCACACCTTGATAAGCTGGTAGTGACGTGGAATTGTGAACGGAGCACCACACACCATGAAAGTGTGCATGTTCTCGTTCTCTTTGCAGATGACAGAATCAAAGCGCCCTGCCTTTGTTGGTGGTGGCGGAGGCTCGCGCTTCTTCGCTGCTTTGTCGGATGCCGCTCCTTCAGAACGAGGCCGAGCTTGTGTCTCGGGGGAAAGTTTGACGTTTGCCCAACCATGTCGGCGATACTCTTGATTTTGCTGAGGATACTGATCATCAAGTCGTCCTCCAGGAGTAGCGACTCCACGAACATTGCAGGCGGTTGCTGGTGTCATGGCACCGCCCAACAGTTCAGCAGTGAGAGGTGCATCCCATTGCATCATTCGAGCTGTCGGAGGGTTTTCTCTGTCGATCACAACACTTCTGCTTTTCCGCAGCCGAGGCTTCGTCACACTGTCAGATTCATTCGGATGCCCGCGTCTGCAGGTAATACCGACCATAATCTTGCCGCAGTATTCTCCTTTCACATTACTAACCGTGTACCAGCGAGCATCCGATGCCAGTGCTGATTCTTCTTCTTCACTCCCTCCAGAGATAGACGACATGATATACTTCGCAACGTTTAAAGACGCCAAACCAATCTTGGCGTCATTGTTTACTCCTTGATCCATGAGTTCCATATTCAAAGTGCAGGCACCAATGATATTTTCAAAAGGCACTTCAATCACCTTGTTCCACACAGGATTTAGCGGGGAGTAAGAAGCCTGAGAGGTGTTACGAGGTGCACCAGTACTCAAAGGATTCCGCTTCCCAGCATCCGCATCTTTCTCACTCCCCACAGATGGTGTGCTATTGCTTGATGTGGAACCGGTTCCTGTCACACTACTGAGCAGGCTGATTCCGGAACTAAATTTGCGAGTTAACACTGGCATCGACAAGCCGGCAATTGTCGCTGCTGCCGAAGCTGATGAGTTGCTTGAATTCGACCCATCTCTTCCATTCTGTGAAGATATATCTTGGGAATGGTGAAATGAGACCACTACTGCAGGTTCCTTGATTGTCTTCTTTGAAGTTGCGCCAGCTTTCAGACCGCTCCCATGCATCACATGGACGAGAAGTGTACCATACTTCCCATGCTCTGCGTCGACCTCGTTGAATTCTTGTGGGAGCTTCAGTGTTGTGGCAGCACCAGGGACTTTGAAAACAGCACTAGCCGCCACAACATCACCGTTGATTTCAAACCGTGCAAGCCGTCCGTCAGAGTAAAACATGAACTTGTGCACCCAGTTCTGGATAAAACGACGATTGTCTCTCTTGTTCTCAAGATCTTCCTTCCCGGAGGCTACCGCGATAGAGCCCTCAACAGAGAGTCCGCCAATCTTGAAGTTGGTCCAGACTGTGTTCTTCGCAAACTCGTGAATAAAACTTACGACACCGGCATGACCACGGTAGGCTCCGTGAAAAGGCACGGACGGAGGGTAGTTTGAACAAAAAATGACATCTCGATCTAGTAGACGGAAGAATCGTGTGAACACCTGTTCAGATGGTGGAGGCAAAGTTACTGCCATGTCCCCTTCTGTCCTCCACTTTCCTGAGTACGCGGTATACAATACAACAAGCATGGCATAGAACTCCTCCATATCGAGAGGCGCCACGGGAAGATTTGGAATCGCCACAATCGCTTCAAGACCCAAGCGCATCCAAATCACCTTTTCAACGGGGGTCGGTGCAGTCAACTGTAAGGTTTTCTTATCCTCAGTGATGAATGTAAACCCATTCACGCGAGAAGTCGATTCCTTGACCCCAGCGAGAATGTAAAGGTGGCTAACTGGGTTCATTGAAGCACTCGACGGTCTCCGAGTCGATCGTTCACTTTCCTGAAGCATTGGTTCATCTCGGGATGCGATGTATGCTTCCTTCGACGCAAACCGACGTAGATATTTTCCTTCCAGAACATAATAGTGTTTTTCCAGCCGACGTAGCCATTCGCTTCGTCGACTGAGTACACCTTCCCAGCGCACCGCTTCATGATACAAAGTCGCCGACTCTGCTCGGAAAAAGTCATTTTGCTCCACGGTATCGTTTGATTGTATTGGCTGATCATCCACTGAGGATGTTGGGTTGAGTTCTTCGGGGAGCTTCGTTACAGTTGGCGCTGGCTTTGGTTGGGCTGATTCGGTAGTGGAAAGAGGAGCTAGTGCTCGAGATGGCATAGGGGGCTTTGATTGCAAAGACAATCGCTGCTGATGATTCACTTCCTTTTCACCGAAATCAAACGATTCTTCAGGATTGGGGGCGTCTAGCAATGTGACTGCATTTTTGGCTGATGACGCTAGCTTCTCCCCCAACACATTCAGCATTGGATCCTGCGCTGCTGATAATCTGCGAGCTGAGGAGTTATATAAATTCTTCTCCTTTCCGTGCAGACTGAGCTTGGCGTCTTCCAGAATTTCTGATGCTCGCTCGGAGATTTCACCCTGCTCCAACCACATACTGATACATCCTTCCCGGCTCATCTTCTGTACTCGCTGCATTGTATCGACTGTTTCGGTGGTGATGCTTGCCAGCGTGATACCTCCGCTCATCTTCCGTACCATTGCCTTCCCTGAATTGTCACTCTCGTCAACAGCACTGAAGTCAAGGCTCTCAAGCAGCCCTTCCACGAGTCGTGGCATCGACCCTTCACTGTTGCGGATCACGTCTGTTACTCGGTCAACAGGCTGCAACCGTAGCGAAGCGCGTGCCCACGTCGCTCCTTCTGATTGTGTACGCGCTCGGAATTTCTTCCGCTTGATTTTGAGCGCTGGTGGCGGACTCCGCAACGTCGAGGAGACAGAAGACACTGATGGCGATGGGGTCGTCTCGGTGTCTGATAGTGCTGGGGACGCCGAGACTGACGACGCCGTCGCGGGGGACGAGCTACCGAGCGCGACTTGCACTTGACTCGCGCGGGTCCTGTCGTCGCTGCCGCGGTTCTCCGCCTTGCCGCCGTTGATCCCGTCCGTGTCGCGCTTGTCGAGCTCACTCATCCGTGGCCTCTCTCACGCGGCGTGGACTCTCGCGTCTTGGGCGCGCCAGGGGACCGACCGTCGGGGAGCGGAAGGGAGGGGGCGCTAGATGCGGCGACCGAAAGTGAAGAGGAAGGGAGAAACCGAGGCGAGGTCATTGCACGCTGCCGCCAGATGGCAGGGGAGGGGGCACTAATAATGCGAGGAAACGTGGCGGGTAAATTACACAGGGGAAAGGTTACGGTGACCAACATTCTGGTAGTGAGTACCCTCGGCATCTCAGTTCAAGGAAACGAAATGGAAACGAACTGTGTTTGAAGAAAGTCCGCGGCGCGGAGGACGTGTGGTGCGGTGTCCGTTGCGGTGGTGGGGAGACAAAGGCCAGTGTGCGTCTAGGAGAGGAGCGGAGGGAAGATGCGCTGAGTGATGAACTCTTCCACGACCTTGCGCACTTCGCTGGCCTCGAGCTGCGGAGACACAAGCGATGGATGCAAGTCAGCGATCGAGTGGATGGTGAGCCGACGCATGTGATCAGCAAGCGTACCGTTGGGTGGGCGTATTGAAAGCCGGTGGACTCGATCTTGCAACCGTCGATAAACAGATGGTTATGCTGCAAAAGCTCCTTGTCGATGTATGGCGAAAGCGGAGTGTTGTTGATTCCATGTTCCTGTGTGCATGGGTATGATGGATGAGTGCACTGAGTACAAAGTCACGAACGAAAGCGCGGATAACCTACCGCGCACAAGTCGGACCACGGCTTCATGTGCTTATCATTCGCGTCATCGACGACGTCGGCAAGACGCATCTACGACGTGGTGAACGGTGAGTCAGGCAGAGACATCGAAGGTGCCTTTGATCATAACGAACCCGAGCAAGGTTCGAGACAAGCTTCCCGATGAAGCCCGTCTTAATTTTGAAGATTTCCTCCAGCACTTTGTTCACCTTTTCTTGATCTAACAATACACGTCGATGAGTTATCTGTCCCATATAGCGAAGCCTAGACCGAAACTCACTGGTATCGGTCTTGTCAGCGATGTTGTAGACGTCACCACCCTTGCCATTTGACGAGAGATGCCACAGTGCACGGCACACGTCAATAACATGGACCTGCACGTATGCAAGTTAGGTGGGGGCCGCAGACAGAAACTGCGGAGTATATACCGTGTTAACTCGCATCTCTGCATCCCACAACAGCTTCATTTTCTCCTCCAGCTTGACATATCTACGATCGAAGTAGTCAGAGAAATAGTCTCCTCATCATGGAAAATTGCGCATTTGGAACGTACGCAGCCGCACAGACAATCCGAGGCATCAGTCCCATAAAATCTGCTGGGCCGTACACAGTTGCAGGACGGACAAAGACAGCGTTCAGATTTGGAAGACCTCGGATCACTTCCTCAGCCTACGAAATAATGAACAGCTTCAGATATTGTTTTTCAGCAGCCCCACAGTCTCCCAACCTCCAGCTTGTATTTGGCTTGAAGAGTCCACGGTTGTAGTTCGGCACTCTCATCCGCAGGAGCCTTCGTTTGCGACTTGTATACAAACGCAGTCGAGACTTCGACGTATCGCTGAATACCGAACTCACTGGACTTTTGAGAGGCATACGTGGCTGTGGACATACATGTGAAAACCATGGATCCATTTCTCGATGCCAAAACTATACGAACCACACTTGACAGACAGATCACGGCACTACAGTTCACGGCAATGAGAACCGTTGTGTTAGCTCCAGAGAACTAGACCATGGTAGGCTACCACTCGCACCTTTGAGGCGTACACAGCTTCGCTCAATCCACACTTTGTTTCACCAGCGAGATTGTACACGAAGTCGTACGGAGCCGACTCGGGGTGGAACGCGCGTTCCAGATGCGCATCGCGCGTTAAGTCGGCTTGCACGAACTTGACGCGCTTGTCTGCAAACGCCTCCTTGTGTGCAGGACTGCAATTCAACTGCCCACGTCATCCACTGCACTACGTCGCGACGACACGCGCGGTCGAATAGCACTGCGCACCTGAAGTAGGCAATCTCGGGCATGGTCTTGTCGGCCACACGGATGTACGAGCAGAGATCATTGTCGATGCAGTATTTGACAAAGTTGCGCCCGATCATGCCGGCGCCACCCAGCACGAGAATGCGGGGCTTGCTGTCGTCGCTCATGGTCGCTGGTGTGTACAAGTCGGAGAGTCGACCACGTGCAAACGCCGCCGTAGCTCAAGGTTTCCTTGGCATTGAAGGGGAGCCGGACCACCGAACTTAGACCGAAGTGCACCCGCGAACTTTGCAGAAAGTGTGTGTGTTTTCTACCAATCAGAATTAACAACGTGGAGTCATGTGACCATTTATTGTCCCAGGTGTAACCACCGTATCCCAGCCCTGAATAGAGGCCGCATGTGTTCTCGGATGTGATCCTGAAGGCAAACCCGCCATCTGCTAAATGGGCACCGGAGTTGCCGCTGTGCTGCGTGAGTGTGGGCATATCTGATCTTCGGCTGAACCGAGATGCGGGGCTTCTTTGCTCTCCTCGGAACTGCGCTGCTCATCGCAGTTGTGCTCTATGGCAGCCAGCCAGACGCGCCGTCTGCCGTTGTTGAGCTGTCCAGCGGTGGGCTCGGTGATCTTACGCATGGCGTCGGTTGTGAAATCAAAAACTTTGAGCAGCTACGGAAGAGTGCGATTGTGTACACGTGGGTGAATGGCACAGAGCGCTGCTACAATGCCCGCCGCGAGCGAGCAGGACTCTCACCTGGTGGCTCGTCGCGAGATAAGGAGATGGGGGAACTCAAATACTCACTACGCTCGCTGATGAAGTTTGCACCGTGGCTTGAAGGACCTATCTACATTGTCACTCCTGGACAGATTCCTGACTGGCTGGATCTGTCCAATCCTCGCATTCGTGTCGTGGACCAGGACGACATCCTCCCCAAGGACAAGGTTGCGCTGCCCAACTTCGACACAAACGTCATTGAGCAATACCTGCATAAGATCCCAGGGCTTACCGACACGTTCATCCACATGAATGACGACTACCTCTTCATCAAGCCAGTCTCGCCGGAACGATTCTTCACATGTGACGGTGGATTGCGCTTTCTCACGGAGATCAACCACATCCGCCACGTCAAGGGTACCAAGTCAAACGCGTGGCTGGCAAGTGTCCGCAATACAATCGAGTTGACAGACAAGTTCTACGGTGGCGAGCACGTTTACAATTTCCTCAAACACGCCCCATTCGTGTACAGTCGTCTGGCTTTTGAGAAGATCCACGAGAAATTTCGTGAACACCTTGATGCTACCTTGAGCCATCAAGTGCGCCACTACGAGGACCTAAACATGCCTCTGCTTCACCATGTCTACATGAATGAGGAAGGCTCCAAGGTACTCAACATCCCTATCCAGTTCAACCCCTTACACGAGTGCGATGACTGGCTTCTCGTCCGGGTTACGGATAGTGACTACCAAGGTCTTGAGAAGCAGTTTCAGGCAGCTCTGGCGGGACGTGGACCGGAAATCATGCTCGCACTCAATGACGAGTACTCCAAACCTGCAACGGCTGAGCTAGTTAATCGTTTCTATGAGGCGCTTCTACCTGATCCGGAGTTTTACGAACTACCTGCGGGTCAGCATCTTAGTGTCGTCAGCAACTACCACGGCCCTAACTGCGCTTATGACCCCAACGTGATCCCGTTGCCTAGTGAGTCGTACACGTCGTTGCGTCAGCGCTTGCAAGACCGCGTACCTCGAAGCCAGTCAGCTTCGCCTTATGAAGTCTACTTCAGAAGTGTGGACGTAGCTCAGGGCTCAAGCACTGGCTTCATTGCTAATGTCGGCTACGCGTTCGGTCTTCTCGTTGCCATGGTTGCATCGGTTTCTATCTTCCGTCGAGCAAGCGGTGATGCTTTCGGTCCACACGCGACCACTAAGACGAGATAATAATGAAACATTGGATTGCCTTGGCAGGACTGTGTATTGAAGATGGAGTGATTCATTTGTCTATTGGATTCTAAACCTTGTCGTACACTGACGCAGACCCCTTGGGCGACTTCTTTCGCAGTGCAACAAGGTAAAACACATACACAATCATGGCACCAAGGCCCATTCCGAGACCCTTGAGCAGAGAGGTGACGAAAGCAACCCAACGCAACTCTCGGTAGGCAATCACCTGGAACTTCTGCGATTGCTCAACGCGGCGAGGGAATGGGGAGAGAATGGTTTCGTCAACCTCGCACGAGCCTGGCTTGCGGACTGTCAGAGCATGTGGCTCGGCACCAGGCTTCAACTCGTATTCGCTTTGCTCTGGAAGGAACGTGCTGAGGAACTCGATCGCCGTGTCCGCAACACGCATGTCGGAGTACTCGTCATTGAGTGCGATGATCTTGTACGGAGAAGAGCCATCAATGATCTGACCAAACGTAGTCTTCAGCTCGTCAATGTTGTCGTTTTGCATCAGAATGAGCTTGTAGCCCTGCATCTCTTCCTGAGGAGGCGAATAAATCGGAATACCGAGCTCTTTGCTACCTTGGCTCATCATGTAGTAATGATGCAAGAGAGGCATGTTCATATCTGGTTTGCCCCGGAACTTCGACTTCAGCGTCATGTAGAGAGGACGGTCGAAGATCTGGTGAATACGCTCAAACGCCTTGCGACTGTAAACGAACGGCGCATGCTTGATGTAGTGACGGTCCTGCTGACCCCAGCGCAGATCCATCTCTTGTTGCGTGTTGAGCACAGACGAGATCCAAATGCCCTTCTTCGGTGTTGGTGGTGTGTGGGAAATGAGACCGTTCTCGTGGAGTAAACGGATGCCACCGTCACAGGTGAAGAACTCATGCGGCTCAATCGGCTTCGTAAAGATGTAGTCGTCGTTGATCTGCATGTAGATGTCTGAAAGACCTGGGATGAGGTACAGGAACTGCTCGATTACGTGCGTGTTGAAGGAAGGCAGGAACTGCTTGGCGTAGTCTGGGAATAGGTCATCCTGGTTGATGACCTTGATGCGCGGGTTATTGAGATCGACCCAGTGTGGGATGTGCCCAGGCGACACAATGTAGATCGGCCCCGTGTGCCACGGCACGAACTTCTTGAACGAGCGGATCGAGTACTTGAGCTCTCCGATCTCACGGTCACGCGATCCACCGACAGCATGCTTGCCGCCATGCTGCATGCGCATATCACGGTAGCACGGCTGCGAGCCGTTGACCCACGTGTACACGATCGACATGCGCCGGAGCTGATCAAAGTTCTTGATCTTGCACTTGCCCGGGAACATTTGCTCGAACTCCGAGTCGGAGTACTGCTGCGCTTCGCTCTCGGTCAGCACATCGTACGTTGTACCGGCGGGCATAGCGTTGAGCAGGTACGCAACGAGTACCCACGCGGCGACGGCGCCAACGAGGATCATGGGCAAGTTGCGGCGCTGACTAAGCGCCATGCGCATACGCACGGCCGCCGAGGACTGCATGGCTGTTCGATGGTCGTATGAATACTGAGGGGGTGTTGGATTGCCAAGTGAGACGAGCTGTAGCTATGTCCGTGCTCGCCGTGTCCGCTGCAGCACGACAGAAGAGGGGAGGCAGTCGGCTGGTGTCCTACGCCTGAAGCTGAAGATCACACGCTCCGGATGGCAGGACTCCCTCGTTCGCGGCAACTCGGATATGCCGCTGGTCGCTTAGGTGGCAGATGCTGAGCGCCAACGTGGTGTCGCAAGGGGGAGGCGGGCTGATTTCGGGAGCAATCGGCCGCAAGAGTCGCGGGGGTACAATTGTAACCAACGTAACCAGGCAGGGTACTTGTCGGCGTAACTGGGGTACGAAAGAGAGGTTACGTTTACGCAAAGCTTGGTTCTTTTTTTGTCTTGGTCTGCATGAGCGACCAAGACAAAAAAATCAAGTCTTGATTGCTGGGGGAGTTGTCTCTTCTACCCTTTTTTATCACAATATGACAACAACCGTGTTCCCCTACCCCGTGCCAACATTGCGGTCCCTCATCATGTGGATGGGCAACGACAGCAACCCGTGTAAACAGATGCATCATATCGTCATTGAGAGGGACCAGCTTATGTTGCATGAGCACGCCATACTGGTCGAGAAGTTTTCGTTCCTGCACCATAGTGTGCTTGCTGCAACTTGCACCAGCAGTCGGCATGTTGCGTCAGCCAGGAAGCGTAAAAGTGCCGCCACTCGCCGTCGGCTGTTGCTCGATTCGCCCGATTCGCGAAGCCACCGGACGAAGACTCAGCGTGTCAACATGGCGGACGAGTGGCCGACAGTCGCGAGCGAGTACCAGATCATCGAGCAGATCGGACAGGTCAGTCGGACAAGGCATAGAGGATGGCGCGCATGTGGTGACGCTGATGGCGCGTGTGTGATGATGGATGCAGGGAGCATTCGCCAAAGTATGGAAGGCGTACTGTGTGCCCAAGAAGATCCATGTCGCGATCAAGATCATGGACCTCGAGAAGATCACGACGAGCTTTGAAGACATTCGGGTGCGTCGATCTGACGAGAAGAGCGGATAAGGAGGCTGCGAGGGACTGATCGCATGGTGATATGGGTGCAGGCGGAGGTGCAGACGATGAAGATGACCAACCACCCGAATGTGCTCAAGTGCTACTGCAGCTTCGTGCACAAGGATCAGCTCTGGCTCGTCACGCAGCTCATGAACAAGGGTGCGTAGTGCGTGACTGGGGTGCGCCGTAGATGCTGGCTGACGTGGACTGGATTAGGTTCGTGCCTCCACGTCATGAACTGGCTGAAGAAGAAGGGCATGGGCGAGGGTCTCAAGGTAACATGTGCAGTACTCGAAACAATGCGAGCGAGCGACACTCATGCTTGTGTGCGTGCAGGAAGAGTTCATTGCTGTCATCTTGAACGAAGCACTCAAGGGGTTGCAGTACTTCCATGAAAACGGTCAGATCCATCGGTGCGTGCGAAGCCCTGCTGATTATGTTCGTCTAGGCAGCTAACGATACCTCGTACGATGTCGTGGGGAAACAGCGATATTAAGGCTGGTAACATCCTGCTCGATGGCGAAGGCCACGTTGTCATTGCCGACTTCGGTGTGTCGGGATGGATGATGGAAGGCGGCGACAGACGGAAGAACCGTCAAACCTTTGTCGGCACGCCGTGCTGGATGGCCCCGGAGGTCATGGAGCAGGTTAAGGGTTACGACTACAAGGCTGATATCTGGTCGCTGGGCATCACTGCGCTTGAGCTCGCTAAGGGCTACGCGCCGTACGCGCGTTACCAGCCCATGAAGGTGCTCCTTCTGACTTTGCAGGAAGACCCGCCGTCTTTGAAGACCTATGATGTAGGTGTAGTCATCCAGCGTGAATCTTGAGTGCTTTGCATACTGACTGAAGCCATTTGCGAAGGACGATGGAAGTGGCCATCAGTTCAGCCGCCACTACAAGGACATGGTCAAGATGTGCTTGCAGAAGGAACCGACGAAGCGTCCTGCCACCTCGGCTCTGCTGAAGCACAGCTTCTTCAAGAAGGCTGGTGACGCTGGATTCTTGGCGCAGACGTTGCTTAACAAGATTGAGGACATTGGCGAGAACTCGATGACCGCCGGAATGGCTGACGCTCTGCCTGGGTAAGCCCACTCTTTCATGAGCCCTATGGGTTTTCGAAGCACTGACGAACGATATTGTATAGCACTGGACCTCTTTACGCAAAGGGCACGAAGCTTCCTCTCGGACTTGATGAGACCGAGGGTGCCAAGTATGTTCCAGGCACGACGTGGGTCTTCGACGACGAAGAAGATGATTCGGGCAAAGCTGGCATGTCGATAGATGATTTCGCTGACCAGTTTAACATGGTGACTGGTGGTGAAGAGTTTCGATCGGCAGAATAGGAGAGACGAATTGTACGGAGCACGTAGCGTCGTGGTCGAGGATTTGACTCTCGGCTGCATGCTTCCCCCTCGGTTCACAGGATAAAGTATAACATGCGCTTACATGGAGATCCAGCAATCGTCGTAATGGACGGCTACGGCTAACTTTTTATTGTGTTTTCTGGTTCGTTGCACTCAATATGCTGTCATTGACCTAATTAATAAGCTACAGGATCGAATATTGCGTCATCTCCTCATGGACCGAACGCGACATCTCAAAAACGCAAGATCATCACAGGCACTTACACCAGTGCGTCCCCTTGTGTCGAGGCATGATTGCTGTACGGCTTGCCCACCGACTTCCGTGTGTACTCTCTTGAGACAAGAGAGCATGCGTTCGCACTACGAAAAAGTGATTTCGACAATGGTCGGATCGGGAATGAAATGACCCCCAGAAGGCTAAACAGGAGGACTGGAACGAACATGACGATCGTGATGACAAGCTTGACACCGCAGAAGTACACGAATCTGGACCAAACAGCACCTTCACTGTGGTATCGGAACATGCCCTTCCCCTTGCCTGTGTCGAGTCGATCGAGGACGATTCGCGAGTCAGTTCGAATACAACTGCTGTTCGCACGTCGAAGCTCCATATCTGAGATTGCATCAAGCAGTCGAACGATAGATCCGGCAGTGGGGGGAACGATGACGAAGCCAATGAGCAAGAATAGGGTAAGGGGCATGAACACGATGGATAGCGGGATACTGACGAGGGAGTAAGCGAAGAGCTTACTCGAGCTGTGGGTCTCGTCAGCACCCTTGATAGTCGCGTCCAGGTTATCACGCTCCGCATCATGGGCAGCCTTGGCTCCCGACTTGACCATTGTAGCGGTCGTGCTGGCCTCTGTACCACCAAGCAAAGTCTTGGCACTCTTCGGTGAAACATACTGGCCGTAGCTAGTTGGTTCATCCGTTTCATCGTCATCGTGGTGTTTCCATGGCTTCGCGCTTGAGCTACCAGCCTCAAGGTCCACGGTCGAGTCCTTTGAATCAATCCGATTGAGAGCATCAGAGTCTCCCAATTTCGCGTTCTGCACGACCGCTTGGTCAACGTACTCACTGTCTTCACTGAGGATTGTACTGTTACGACCATGCTGTCCAAGATACATCCGGACCTTCTTCTTCTCCGGCATAGCATCCATTCCGAGAATGCGGTCTGCATCACTCGGCTCCTCGTTCATTCGGTTGCGTTGACGAAGAAGTGTTCGAGTGTTACCAATTTGAAAGCTCATTGATTCTGCATGGCCCAGTCGTTGGAACAACGTCTTCTCCGTTGTGTAGAAGACATCAATCTCGAAGAAGTAAAGGAACTCCGAGTTCGCAGCATCCAACTCATCAGCCGCGGAGCCATGACGACGCTTCTTCGGCAAATCGAATTCAAACTTCCAGACGTCAGGGTAGAACGTGACTTCAAACTGGACACCACTGCCATCAGGAAGGACGCCGAACTGTTCCACCACACCAACAGAGCTAAGCGATTGGAGGTTCTTGATCTCTGTCACATTCAAGAACTGCTGAGCTGACAACGCGACGTTCCGCGAGAATGTGCTGTTACATCTGGCCAACAGCAACAGCCCCGAGGGAGACAAGAGCTGAGTGGTAGGGACAGTCACGTGGGCCTTTACAGCAGCACGGCACACACCCTTGCAGCGATGTTGGAGGTTTTCGATGCGAACACGGTAGTAATCGCCGTGTTCGGGACAGTATGGGAAACATTGAATGTTCTTGCGATCGTTGCGCCAGTACTTCTCCAAGAATGGAGTCTGAATGTTGACCCGCGCCGGAAATGCCACTGACGAGTGAGTCTGACTCGGTACAGCCGGGGTTGGAGTTGCTACTTGGTTGTTCATCATTGGTGGTGGCATGAACGCTGATGCGAGATCGTCCACATCCATTGCGGATGGGTACTCTTGCTTGATATCCATGTGCTCTACTGGCTCAGTCGCGTCGAAGTCAAGACTGTGAAGTTTGTTCAGCTTGCTGCGTTGCTGCTCCGCTGTTTGCATGTTGGCCATCGTAGGGACTGGAGCTGGCAGAACGCCAGGCTGCCCGTGATCGGACATAAGGTAGTCCGAAAGATTCTGCCACTCCTCAGGGCTGAAGTCGTTCACGGTCGTACTCGACGACGAGTTGAGCCCAACGCTGTGGCCGAGACTGTTGTTCCGTGTGAACGAAGGTTTCTTGGAGAATGAAGAGGACGAAGAGCGATTGATGTCCTTTATAATATGGTCGAGGTTGTCTTCATTGGAAAATGACTCCACGGCCGCCATTGTAAGACTGTCGCGCTTGATGGGTTTGTTACCATCGACCGAGATCTGTTGGTGGTCCTGCGGTGGCAGCATTGACACATCCAGATCATCCAGGAAGCTGAGCTTAAGGGAGCCGATCGACAGGTTGCTTCCCTCTCGAACTGGAATGTTGTTATCATGGATATCCATACCCTGTACAAAGACCTTGCTGTCGATCGTCGCCAGGTCATCACCGTCAGTCTCCGACGCTGCTGGAGGCGATTCGACCTCTGTCGAGCCACCATCCGATGTAGCATCACAGCAGCACTCGTTACGAAACTCTGGCAAGCCCAATGGGTTCACAAAGCGGTCGCATCGCACGCAGAAGTTGGCAAACTTGGGGTACTTCTCCGGGTGGTTCTCTTTCA
>KE464060.1:0-46001 GCA_000387445.2 Pythium aphanidermatum DAOM BR444 | reverse complement strand
GTACGTACGTACGTACGACGTACGACGTACGACGAGAGAGAGAGAGAGAGAGAGAGAGAGAGAGAGAGAGAGGCTGTCATCATACACTCAGCCCATCATCCAGTTCGACTGGCGTTCGCCATGCGTTCTCTCTTCTCGTGGGCGTGACTCTCGCGCCATCTCGCTTCATCTCAGTCGGCGGTCTTTGTTATCCCCTCAACTAGCAACTGCATCTCCCCTTCAATTGAGCTGATATCTTCCCTCAACGGACAACCTGCGAAACGGAACCCTCTCCCTGCCCGCTCAAAAATCCATTTTCTGGGCATTTATATCAGGTTTCACAGGTCCCAACTGCCACTTTCTCGTCCTCCCTCCGTTCAAACCGGCAAGAGACCATCATTCCGCCCGTCCACACGGGGCCAGTGGGCGGAAATATGGGGATTGGGGGCGTTGTGTTGTGGTGTGACACACACGCCGCCGCTCTTCCTCGAGCAAGAAGCGCCGCCCCCCTCCTCCGTCGCCATGGAGATGCACGCGCAGTTCTTCCCAGACGAAGTGCGCGAGTACGTGGCGATGCCTTCTCCTGAGTCTGATACCGCCTCTCACACTGCTTGCTCTCTTCTTAGGCGCGAGCTGCCCCCGTGCGACGTCGAGCATCTCGACGACATCCTCGTGCTGCTCAAGACCAGCCACCCGACGGTGCGCTCCAAGCTGCTGCGCGACCTCATCGCTGATGTAAGTGGCGTCGGTGGGGTCTAGTGTCACGAAATGAGACGCTGATGCGCGATATGGCTCACAGGACGGCGCCTATATCGTCAAACTGCTCGACCTCTTCGATGTGTGTGAGCTGGACGCTGAGAAACCAGTGCTACACCGGATATTCGACATCTTTTACGCGCTTGGTATGCTCGCCTACGTTCATTATGAATTCCATCCGCATCCGCTCATACGTGGCTTCTCTGCAGTGGAACTGTGCGATCGTCGCATCATCGAGATCCTGCTGAACGACACCAATTTTCTCACAGTTGTTGGAGTTTTTTGGCCACAACCCCGGGCTGATCCGCGAGATGGACTTTCGAGCTGAATTGGAGGGCAAAAGCGGCTTCAAAGAGGTCATTCCGATCCACGACAAGGACGTAAAGGCGCGCGTACACATGAACTTCCGAATCCACGTCATCAAAGACAACGTGCTCTCGCGCTCACTGCCCGACTGCTCCGTGATCATGCTCGACCACATTGTGAACGAGAACAACTACCACATCCTCTCGTATATCTCCGGCACAGACGAATACTCTGAGACGATGTACGTGCGCGTCGGCGTTTTTTTTTTACTCTCTCGCCTCGCTGTGTACGAGTGGCTAATGGAATGTCGGTGCTAATGCCAGCAAGCGACTGATTCGTGAGAGTGACAACCGCCTGGATGGTCTTGGTCTCTTGAAAGAGGTGATCCAGCTCGTACGCATCACTCGACCGCTGGACAAACTCTCATCGCAGCTGAGAAGAGACGCCTTTGGTGCTCCGCCAGTGTTCGGGCTGCTCATCAATAACCTGTTAGCCGATGGCACGATCTTCGAGACGTTCAGCACGGTTCTCGGCTCTCCGGAGTCCAAAGTGGAGGAAGTGGAGCTCGCGCTGGATATCCTGAACACAATTGTTTTCTATCAAGGACCCGAGCGACTGCGGACTTACTTGGCGAGCGAAGGGAAGTGCATAGCCCCACCAACTTCCGACAAAGAGCGAATTCAGTGGAAACCAGGTGCATCCCTCTTCACAGCTTTGATCTGTGTCTTCGAACGCCACGAGCCGACGAGAGTGCAGATGTTCAGTCTTTTCAAAGAGATTTTCAAGGTTTCCTTGCCACAGGTAGGCTTCAAAACAAATTTACTAGCGGGATGAGTCCTCACACGTGGCACTCGCAGGACGACAGATATCTCAACGTGATGTACCCAAATTATATTCACTGGCTTCTGCAGCCACTCAAGTACATCTCCGTCGATGACGAAGCCACGCTGTTCGCAGTTCAGGATAGCATCATGGAACTCCTGACGTTCTGCACTGAAACACATGGATACCGAATCAAGTATCTCTTCGGCCGACAACCAATCGCCTCATACGTTGAGAAAATGCTGCGATCTCGGAACAAGCTCTTCGTCATCCGTGAGTGAAGCATACCCACTTTGAGTTAAGATGGTTGCTGACAAAGTTGCTCGTTCACTATTTAGATGCCGTCAAGTTCATGCGGGCATGTGCCGCTCGTGGAGAAGCGTTTTTCTCCCGTTTCCTAATTCAGAACAATCTGTTCACTCCGATGATGGAGAAACTCAAGTCGGGTCAGAACAATACTTGCGCAGTGAGCTCGGCAATTCTCGAGCTCCTAGCTTACGTTGAGAAGGTTAGTCATCCCAGCGTCTCTTCTCGCTGAATTGCCGTTCACTAATCTCGCGATTCTTCCCAGAGCAATCTCTCTTCGTTAGTCGAACACATTTATAAGAAGTTCTACGCTTCCTACAAGGACGAATGCCCCATCGTGTTTGAAGCTATTCGGGTGCGGTATGAGGACACCTTCGGTTCTTCGAGTTTGAGCAAGGAGAGCGAAAGTGAACGCGACAACATCCTGTTTGTGCATCGCAACGAATCTGTGGATGAGGAAGAGTCAAGGTATTGGGAGAGTGAAGATCCTGCTGAGAATTTCGCTCCGGCATTCGTGAAGGAGGAGGTACGTTCGAGTGTCCACCTACGTTAGTTTTTCGGTATCTGATGTGCCATATTTGCGTCATCAGGAACAACCAACTGTACGATGTCGAGCTCCAGATGCATCCAAGCTCGTTGACTACGCCGATGACGATGAGCCAGCCTCACCATTGAAGGAAGGCGATTTGATGATCCCCTCACCGCGAGACGAGTCATCCACAAAGACAGAAGAGAAGGAGTCCGACGAAAAGATGGACGGGACCATTGACGATGACTTCAAGCTGCCTGTGAGAGAGAAGAAAATTGAGGAAGATGCATCCAGTTTCCTAGCCAACGGCCGTAAGCTGCATTCGAAGAAGGTCAAGTCGCCTCAGTATAAGAACATGTTCCAACAAATCTCCTGGAACATCGCAAGTCCGAATGGTAAGTCGTCAAACGACGGCTCGCCTGATTCGACAGACGCAGCTGCTCACAGTCCTGATGTGAGCGGCCGCTCCGACGATGGTGAGGCGCTTCTCCTAGCCAAGCGCAAACTTGATGTGGAGGAAGCACAGTCGCCCGAGTCGCTGCTCAAGAAGTCGAAGCCCTGTACACCCGTGAGCTCGAGCTAGCGACCAGGGACGCGAGATAGTTGTAATGTTAGGCCTATTAGTACGCAAAGCAACTCGTAATAGAGGATGGGACGTCAAGGATGACACTGGGAAGTGCAAGCATCTGAAGCCACTGCGCAAACGGCTTGTCTCGTGGCAGGCCAGTCTTCTCAGCCTATCGCTGTGTACCACCCAGCTGGCTCTCTCCATGACCGCTCTCTACGCCGGTGTCTGTAGACGACTGTCGTCACAGGAGGGGACGGCTTGTCAAACCACAGGCGAATTCCAGGTCATCTCGCCTCGTGCACCGCCAGGCCGCGTCAACTCCTGATGTACTAAGCGGTCGCTGTGGCGGCGGACAAGTGAGATGATCGAAAAGAACACTACAGAGCGACGCCCGCCACTCGAATTCGCCTCGCGACGTCGGCGGTGCTGTAACGGCACGCTTTCTCTCCAGGCCCTGCTGAGATCTCCGGGCTTTTCGGCTAGCCCCGTGCTCGCCTCTCGTCCTCACTCCGCGTTTTCCATTCTTCGGGCCATTCGGGCTCTCGTGACCATGACCGTCGCCGTCGACATCTTCCGCGTGCTCGCATCCATCACATCGACGCTCATGATCCTGAGCCCGATCCCCAACATGCGCGGAGTCCTCAAGACGGGCTCCACGGGCGTGCTCTCGGTTGTGCCGCTCGTCTCGATGCTCGCTAACTGCCACATGAAGTAAGCGATCTCTCCACTCACTGCATTCCACGCCGCGTGTTAATGCCTTCTTGACTCTACAGTATGCTCTACGGCTACCTCGTCAAGGACATGTTCCCCATGTTTGCTACGTTCATCTTCGGCGACGTGCTGTCCATCACGTACATCACCATCTTCCTGCGCTACACCGACGATCGCGCGACTGCTCTCCGTGCCATCGGTGTCTTCGTGGGTGCGCTCGCACTCGCCACGCTCTATGCCGTGCTCGGCGTCTACGCGTTCGGTCAGTCGCGTGGCCAAGTGGCTGACATCATCGGCTACTTATCTATCATCTCGACTGTCGTGCTCTATTCGTCGCCGTTTGAGAAGATCGGACTGGTGCTTAAGCACCGCTCGGCCGTGTTCTTGCCCATCCACATGGTCGTGGCGGGCACTGTGACCAACATCACGTGGGTTGTCTACAGTCTGCTCGTGAGCAAGTGGATCGTGTTCGCCCCCAACGCCTTCACCGTCGTCGTGGGGATCATCCAGATCATGCTCTACCTCGCCTTCAACCCGCGCACCCACCCGCTCGTGCTCACCGACCTCTCCGAGCCCAAGACGCCCTCCAAGGACGGCGACCTGGGCATGGAGGCGGACGCCGTGCCGCTCTCGGTCGTGGTCGTCCCCACTATCTCAGCCGGCGCGCCGCAGCCACGCAGCGCCGCGTCGCATGTGGACGCCCGCTACTTCGTGGCGTTGCCATCTCCAACCTCATGAAGGAGGAAGCCAGCGCGAGTGAATGTTGAAGTTGTAATAGTACCCCTGCTGCTTAATTATCTGAGTAAGTAAAATAGAGCGCTTGGATTGGATGAAATTGTGATTGCACATCACACGACTCAGAGTGATTAGACGGCAACTGCGTCAGGCGCATCGTAATGCCGTCGAGTAGATTGGACGGCAACTCGAGGACGCGGCAATTGGTGGATGTGACGAGAAGACTCCCGCAGTGGACCATGGACACATACTGTAGCCAAGTGTAGCCCACAACCGACGGCATTGCAGTTTGGGAGGCAACTGCATGCGCCACTGTGGAGGAGATGGGATCTGGGCACTCGGAGGCTTTGTAGGAGCTGCTGGGGCTCCGACTGTGTTGTGTGGGAGCTCAAGAGGGAGTCGTTCCAAACAGAACGACAGTCGCCTGTTTCGGCTCCCCAGTGATCGCTTCTGGCCCCAATCGAGACACACCTAAGGTGGCATGGACATGGATCTTCGACACAGACAGTTTAGAATTTACCACCGACCGCACCAGTCAACCACCAGACCACCAGCCGCCACGACCACGACCACGCCGCTATGACGCTCGCCGTACAGATCTTTCAGGTGCTCGCGTCCGTGTCTTCGACGCTCATGATCTTGAGCCCGATCCCGTCCATCTATGAGATGCATAAGAATCGATCCACTGGCGTCGCTTCTATCATCCCGCTTGTGTCGATGCTATTCAACTGCCACGTCACGTAAGTCGCTTGCTACATGTATGTGCGTTCCCCTTGGTCGGGATTGTCTTTAACCGTCGTAATGGTCGTCATAGCATGCTCTACGGCTATATGGATCGCAATATCTTCCCCGTCTTCACCACTTTTCTCACGGGAGACGTCTTCTCTCTACTCTACATCGCTGTCTTCTACCGCTACACGTCTGACAAGCGCTTCGCCCACAAAGCCTTGCTGGGATTCGGCCTCGCAGTCGCCATCACTACCGCCTATGCTGTTCTTGGAGGCTACGGCGTCACCTCTCAGTCTCGAAGGGACGTGACATTGACCATTGGCTATATCTGCATCATTGCGACCGTCGTGCTTTACGGTTCGCCTTTTGAGAAGATCGGCCAGGTGATCAAGCACCGCTCGGGCGTGTTTATCCCAATCCACATGGTAGCTGCGGGAGTCACGAGCAATGGCATGTGGATTGTGTACAGCGCACTCACAAGTGAGTGGATCATCCTGGCGCCGAATGCCTTCTGCTTCGCAATGGGCGTCGTGCAGATTGTGCTCTTCCTCGTCTTCCACCCACGTTCTCACCCATACCATGGGGAGACGGCACAGATCACGCCGCACTCGACCGCAGACCTGGAGGCGGCCAAGCCCAAGAGCGCGACGTCCTTCACGCCTCTGCAGACGCCGCCACCTCAAGTGTAAGTTATAAGCTGAGCCTAATAGACGCGTCCACACTCTGACCGACACTGAGTAGATGGCTGCCCCGCCCAAGCGCCGTGCTCAACTACGGCGCGCTGTGGCTCGCGTCGGATCCATGGCGACGCGGCGACTGAGTGCATGTTGAAGCGGCGTCGCGTTTGCGTCATGGCGCTGACGTCTCACGTCAGCCCTGATGATCACAGTGGCCGTCCATCCAGCTGTTTCAGACACGTAACCCAAAATAGTGAGTAAGCAACGCGGATCCTTTAACAAAGTAGGTTGATTCCCGAATATACCCATCATTCACTGAAATCCACTGAGACAGCGTGTATCCAGTCGAATTTTCACGAGTTCCATCACGCTCACACGACAAAAGCGGTCTCTCGGTCTCACTGGCCTCGGCCTTTGACGTCGCTCGCGCAGAGAAAGCGGCGCTCAGTATCTGCCGACATTCTGCTTCTCGCGTGCTAGCCGCCAACCGACGCCATGGTCTCGGCGCTCAACTTCTTCCGCGTCATCGCGGCCTGTACGTCGACGATGATGCTGCTGAGTCCTATCCCGAGCATCTACAAGACGTGGCAGAACAAAACCACGGGCGTGGCGTCCATTGTGCCGCTCGTGTCGCTGTTCGCCAACTCGCACATTGCGTAAGAACATGTATGTCCCTTGTTGCAGGATTATACCGATGACTAAGGCCATCACTTCCTGTCTCCCTATGTACAGCATGATGTACGGCTATGTCTCCGAGCTCTACTTCCCCGTGTTCTCCACTTTCGTCTTGGGCGACATACTGTCTCTGACCTACATCTCGATCTTTTACTACTACTCCAATGAACGTACCAAGGCACACAAGACGTTCCTGCTCTTTGGCATCCCGCTCTTGCTAATCACGATCTACGCATTCCTCGGCGGCTTCGGCGTCACCCATCAGTACCGACTGCGAGTTGGTGACCTCATTGGATACATGGGCATTGTCGCCACTGTCATTTTGTACTCGTCACCAATGGAGCGCATCGGTCACGTACTCAAGCATCGCTCTGCCGTGTTCATCAATATCCACATGATCTGTGCCGGCACTTTCAACAACTCGATGTGGATCACCTACGGCTATCTCTCGCACAACATGATCATTTTCGCGCCCAACGTCTTCTGCTGCGCCATGGGCTGCCTTCAGATCGTTCTATACATCGTCTTCCACCCAAGCACGCACCCGTACATTCCGCCTCCTCGCCCAACCCAAGACCTCCAAGTGGACTTGGAGATCGCACTGCCATCGCCAACTGCCAAGAGCCACGTCGAGAACGACAGCCCATGCTTCGTGCCGCTCGCGTCACCGTTGGCGCCCATTCATCCCCTCAAGTAACGACTAGCCGAGGGCCATCAACGCCTCCATCCCCTGAGACGCGATTATGCCGACAGAGATCGGTCTAGATATCCTCTTATAGTAAGCTGAGTGTTTGTAGGAATTATATATATGAGTGACAAGGTAAATGCACTGATAGAGTGGAGCTTCAACATCACCGTCTCAACTTTCGCTGATCACATAGGTCTCCTCCTCCCACCACGTACTGCTTCCTTCGCTCACTCACCTTCTGGGCCTCCACCTCACTTTTGAATCGTCCACGAAGCGATGGGGGTCTTCACCACCATTGTGCGCGTGCTCGCGTCCTGCACATCACTGACTATGATTCTTAGTCCTATCCCGACCATCTACAAAGTCCACAAGAACAAATCCACTGGAGTCGCTTCCATTGTGCCGCTTGTCGCCATGTTTAACAACTGCCACGTCGTGTAAGTGCATGTAAATTTTACCTGAGATTGAGATGGCTTGTGATCGATAGCCTGACTCGTACTGTTAACTCCAGGATGATGTTTGGATATTTGACGAAGCAATACTTCCCAGTTCTCTCGACGTTCATCGCTGGTGACTTCATCTCGCTCATTTACATTTGCGCATTTTATCGGTACTCCCATGAGAAACGCAAAGCACATCGTGTCATCGCGTACATCGGGATTCCACTCCTCATCGTTTCGATCTACGCGTTGCTCGGTGGTCTTGGATACACCAACCAGTCTCGACGAACAGTAGGCAACTTCATCGGCTACTACAGCATCCCCGCAGCCGCCCTTTTGTACGCTGCGCCCCTTGAGAAAATCAGCCTCGTTCTCAAGCATCGTTCCGCTGTATTCCTCCCGATCCGTATGATCTGCGCTGGAACGACCAACAATCTCATGTGGGTGATTTACGGCTCACTGACCAGCGAGTGGCTTATCTTCGCCCCCAATGCGTTCTCGTTTGTTATTGGTGTCTTCCAGCTTGGCCTTTATTTGGTGTTCCACCCCAGCACTCACCCTCTTCAAGTGCCGCCGCCTCACACGCTGGAAGAAGAGGTCGTACTCGACCTTGAGCTGGGTATCTTGTCGCCTTCAGCGAGCGAGAGAAAGAACAGCAAGATCAGCAGCAGCCACAGCCCATGTTTCGTGCCCCTGGCTTCACCGCATCAGCAACATTAGAAGAGATAACTTCACCACCTCCATTAGTTCTGAAATGCACTTGAATAATCGGCGTCCTATTCTGTGCGACGCACTACGGTATTAGTACTTCCACTCGAGTGATGCTATGGCTTCATCAATGTCACGAAGCCTTCATGACATTCATCTTCTCCATTCAATCCTCGCAACCACTTCTTCATCCTGTCGGCGCGTCATCTTTGGGTGATTGTGCTCCTTTTGATCAACACTCCTGCAAACCCAGTTCCTGCCATTCAACAAGCGTGACCACTTTTCAATCTCCTGAATTTGTGGGACGACTCATTGTTCCATTGCGGTGACGGTGGCTATCGATGTTGTTCGTGTGCTGGCGTCCATCTGCTCAGTCACGATGATCCTCAGCCCCATCCCGTCTATATACAAGTTCTATCGTGACAAATCGACTGGTGTCGCGTCCATCGTACCGTTGATCGCCATGTTTAACAACTGCCACATCGTGTACGTACTCTTTGGTAGCAACCAGCACAAGGATAACTGACTTTTGGTCGTAGCACGATGTTCGGATACCTCATAGAACAATACTTCCCCCGTCTTCTCAACTTACGCTGCAGGAGATTTCTTCTCACTCATCTACTTTGCCGTCTTCTACCGTTACTCACACGAGAAGCAAAAGGCATTCCGAGTGGCAGCGTTTGTGGGCATTCCATTGCTGCTTGTATCCATCTACGCGCTTCTAGGTGGCCTTGGGTACCCGAATCAGCGGCGGCGAATTGTGGGCAACTTCATAGGCTACTACAGCATCACGGCAGCTGCTCTCCTATACTCGGCACCCCTCGAGAAAATCCGCCTCGTTCTCAAGCACCGCTCAGTTGCTTTCCTTCCGATCCACATGATCTGCGCTGGCACAATGAACAATTTGATGTGGGTGATCTACGGATCACTGACACGGGAGTGGCTGATCTTCGCGCCGAACTGCTTCTCATAGAGAACGAGCTGAAAAGCTCGTTCTCTATGTCGTATTTCATCCAAGCACGCACCCACTTCAGCTACCACCGCCACACAGTTTGCAAGAGGAAGTAGATATGGAGTTGGAAAGTGGCCTACACAATGAACTCCGTGACAAGTCGAGTGGCACCTACGAAAGCGGCACGAGCGGCCAAGCGGCCGCTTTCTCAGCATTAACATCTCCTTCGCGGCACGTAACCAAATGAAGGGTTTAGGGTTTAGGGAACTTCGAGACGAGAACTAAATGTGTGAATCCGAGCACTTTTCGTTCTACATCTTAAATGAAATGTGTTGCACAAGGGAACACAGAATGGGTACATTACCCCCGCTGAAGTGACAACAATCACTCTCAGCTTGACCCAGCAAGTCGGATGCTGATGATTCAGGCGTAAACGCCGTCTGGGTGGCCATGTCGATTGTTCCAGCAACAGTCAAACACTGTGAGACAAAGCGCAATCACCAAGAGCTCCGATCTCATTCTCCATCTTACTCCACACAGCACAAGTCACCATGACAGCTGCAGTGACATTGTTCCGGGTCATCACGTCGATCACGTCCATCGTGATGCTGTTGAGCCCATCGCCATCGATCTACAAGATCTACAAAACCAAATCCACAGGTGTGGCCTCCATTGTTCCTATCGTCACGATGTTCTCCAATGCGCATGCAATGTACGTCCAAGTGACTGCTGAGTGAATGTCTCCACATGTGATTCTGACTTTGGGTGTGTCTTTGCAGTGTAATGTTTGGTTATTTGACGGAACAATACTTCCCAGTGTTCTCGACATTCGTCGTGGGTGAGGTGTTGTCCCTGACCTACATCGCCGTGTTTTACCGATACACACATGAGAAGCACAAGGCACACAAGGTGTTCTTGCTATTTGGCATCCCATTGCTCATTGTGACTATCTATGCATTCCTCGGTGGGTACGGAGTCACTGGTCAGTCACGACACGCGGCTGGACAGGTTGTCGGCTACGTTACTATTCTCACGAGCTGCCTCCTATACTCGGCGCCAATGGAGCGTATCAGCCACGTACTGAAACATCGTTCGGCTGTGTTTATCAACTTCCACATGATCACTGCTGGCACTGTCAACAATGTGATGTGGGTCGTCTACAGCTCAATGGTGCAGCAATGGATCATTTTCTCGCCCAACGCCTTCTCCGCAGTCATGGGCGTGTTCCAGATTTCGTTGTACTTCGCCTTCCACCCGAACACACATCCGCTGCAGGCTCCAGATGCCGTGGCCATCAACGACCAAGTCGTGGAAATTTTGGGCCAGGACTTTGATTTGGAGAAGGGGGAGCTATCGCGGGACAGCAAAGTCTACATTGAGAGCCCAAGCTTCGTCGTTCTTGCATCGCCTATTATGCCACCTCTCCAGCCAACCAGCAAACACATATCACTATAAGCTCAAATACTATTAGAGAAAAGTTTCCTTTCGCTTTGCGAGATCTCGAAGTCTAGAATGTCCCTCTAACGGGGAGTGACTGTGATGTGCGACGCGTTCAGCTGGTCGCCACTTGTGATTGGCTGGCTGCCGATTCTGAAGCCGTGAGGTGGCAGCCATTTCGGTCTGTCTCAGGAGCTGGACTCAGCGTCAGACTCAGAGCGTGTACGTGTGCAGCCTTCAGAGCCAGTGCCTCATTGCTTCATCCTGGAGTAATCCCCAGCTGTTCAGTGCCCACACTGCACGAAGTTGATGAAAGCGAGATACGATGGCATGGAGTCCGCCGCCTCAACCCATCGACGATCTTCCGACTCCTCATTCCTCTATTTGCTTCTTTCCACTCACGTGTCCCGACTCCAGCCATGACCGTCGCCATCGATATCTTCCGCGTGCTCACGACCTGCACGTCGCTCGTGATGCTACTCAGCCCTTCACCATCCATCTCCAACATCTACAAGAAGAAGTCCACGGGCGTGGGCTCAATTGTGCCGCTAGTCTCCATGCTCACCAACGCGCATGTCGTCATGATGTTTGGATATTTGTCCAAGCAGTATTTCCCGGTGTTCTCCACATTCGTTATCGGCGATGTTTTGTCGCTCATCTACATCTCCGTGTTCTATCGGTATTCTCATGAGAAGTCCAAGGCGCATCGAGTCTTTTTGGGCTTCGGGTGTGTGCTTGTGGGGAGCACAATCTACGCACTGTTAGGCGGCTTCGGCGTCACTGGCCAATCCCATCACGCTGTTGCCAACATTGTCGGCTATATTACTATCCTCACCAGCGCCGTGCTGTACACCTCGCCCATGGAGCGAATCGGACTCGTGCTAAAGCACCGCTCTGCTGTGTTCATCAACTTCCACATGATCTGCGCGGGCACACTCAACAACCTCATGTGGATCGTGTACAGCACACTCGCGAAGCAGTGGATTATCTTCGCCCCAAACGCTTTCTGCTTCGCTGCAGGGCTCTTCCAGATCACGCTCTACTTCATTTTCCACCCTAGCTCCCATCCACTCCAGGCGCCGGAGCCGATGACTGAGCCATTGCAAGTCGAAATCGACTTGGAGCTCGCTGTCGCAGCAGGGAAGACCATGCTCAGCAGCCCAAGCTACGTGCCCATTTCATCTCCACTCGCACCGCTGCACAAAGCTTGAGCGATCATCACGACCTTACCTTTACTAAAGCTCACCCGTACACTAATTATAACAAATGAATGATTCCGAACTGTCATGCCGTAGGTCTTCATTGCTGCAGTGTTCTGTTTTCGATTGTTGTATGTCGTGCTCATGCAGAAAGCCGCATTGTAAATTTAAGGCACGGAGGAGATGAACAACGAGCGAGTTCTGGTCGATTGCTTTGGTGTACTGACAGAAGTGAATCTCTTACTGAGATAGCATCCAGCAGACGTGCTGGCCCGTCACAGTGTGATTGCATCATCTGGCTGGTGAGCCTATCGAAGTTGCGCTTGAGTTGCTACTATGTCTCTTGTGTCGCTCGAAAGTCATTCTTTGCACGTCGGTTGACGCCAACTCGATGATCCCATCAACAGAGATCTGCTGCCTTCCATTCGTCAAGCGCCGTCATGTCGCTGACGACCGCCGTGCCGCCTCCTGCTCACTCGCGAATTCGCTCTGTGGCTCATCATGACTGTCGCCGTTGACGCCTTCCGCGTGCTGGCGTCCTGCACGTCCATGTGCATGATCCTGAGCCCCGTACCGCTTATCCTCCGCGCCTGCCGCACCAAGACCACGGGCTACGCTTCCATCGTGCCGCTCGTCTCCATGCTCACCAACGTCACTGTTCTGTAAGCCACGATACTCAGTGCATCTTCTAACGTACGTGAATGACTGACGTTCACACGCTACTCAGGATGACGTACGGCTACCTGACGGAGCAGTACTTCCCCGTCTTCACAACATTCCTCGCTGGTGTCTTGCTCTCGCTCACATACGTCGTGCTCTTCTATCGTTACTCCCACGAGAAATCCAAGGCACATAAGGTCTTCGCTGGTTACGGCATTCCACTCTTCTGCGTCGTGCTTTACGCTATACTTGGTGGTGTTGGGGTGACAAACCAGACGCGCCATGAGGTGGGCAACGTCGTTGGCTACGTGAGCATCGTAACGGGGATCATCGTCTTCTCTTCTCCCCTGGAGAAGGTCGGCCACGTGCTTCGACACCGTTCGGCTGTGTTTTTGCCCATTCACTTGATCTGTGCGGGCACAATGAACAACCTTATGTGGGTGTGCTACAGTTCGCTAACCCAGCGCTGGATTCTGTTTGCTCCGAACTCCATCTCCCTCGTCTCGGGCTGCTTCCAACTCGTCCTCTACTTCGTGTTCCACCCCAGTACTCACCCAATCCAGGCACCGGAGACATCACAAACTTCAAACATGGAAACGAAGATAGAAGTGGACTCCAAACGCGAAGACACAACAATTGAAGTTAGTGCGGGAGGGTTCGTAACTCTGTCGTCCCCTGATCAGCTATGTGATGATCGACTTCGGCGGTAAAAGACGTGAGGAGATGAATTTATAGAGCAGGACGCATACAATTTCTTTGTTAAAGTGAGATCCACACTAGAACCGGTGCACGATTTTCAGACAAACAGCTTGTGGTGCAGTATATCATCGTAATAGTGAACACACAGTTTTTAGCAAACACTACTCTTCTAAGAGTTTGACGCTCAGAGGCTGATACCAGCGTTAGCTGCAACACCCGCTTAGAACAAGCAGGGTTGGAAACGTAAGCGTGCTTTCTGCTCAACGATCACCCACAGACGAGGAGGTGGGAGATGAAGGCAACAAAAAAACAATCAAATGATGCAGTGTTATATTTGATGGCCCTAGCCTCACCGAACTCATGATGCGTTACTCATCTCTTTAACGGCAAGCTCGCGTCATCAAGAAAGAAGAGCGTTGCTCGTACACTCAGCGTTTCGAGATCTCCCCAGTGGGAAGATGCGGGAAGTTCCCACTACCATTTCCAGATCTCTTTGGAACGAATTCTGTAGCGTCGTGTGAAGACAGGATACGGTGGCTCGGGTTTCAAAAAGGCGGTGATCATCAGGCTTCCTCCGTATATCGCATCAAGCGGTGGTGTATTACTGCCTCCTGTATGATCACCCAACGGACGCTCAATCACAGTGTACTGTATCGTGAGCAGGAGTTTCCGATTTGGGCATCGCTGATGATATCTGCAACTGAGTAGCTCTAGGATTACTACTTGTCCACATTATTATGCGGATTCGGTGCTTTGCCACTTGAGCCTCAAGCGGCAAAGCACCGAGTTCTACATCAGATGTAAATCTCTACGGGAGATCTAGTGCACAGGGGACTCTCCGAGCGAAAAAGCTGTCTCGGTGCACCACCTGACTCTGTCACCTGTACGTTACGGATCTTGTCAAGTTGAACTGCAAGTCTGATTCCACTACTGTAGCTTGAACTATCCATCCCATATTGTACGATATCGTATCACCTACTGTATATCCCATTCTTGGAGTAAAGTACGTATGAAACCAGAGAACATGACCTGACGGCCGCGGAATGACTGAACGTGCTCCTTCATAGTGAGTGCATACCGTTCTTGGAAACAAGAACTTGTTTGCAAACTTGCCCGCATCGGCATCGACTGTCGCTATTCGCTATTACTCTTCCTAATTCAGTTCTTGGCTGGGGTTTTCCAACGTCCCCATGTGGAAAGTTCAGATTTCTCAGCAAATGAATCCTCAACAGTGTTCGATGGATCAGTTGAGTCAGCTCTGGTTGACCCATGGCTAGAGTGTACGTATGCTCCCGTGCTTACTAGCTGGGTCACAACCAAGCGTCATCCAACGGTCAGCTTGAGAAAAATCATAGAGGTTGAGGATTTTCGTTTAACGTGCGGTTGAAGTTGCAGCTCTGTTGAGTGTTTCAGCCACCACTATACTCACTTCGCCTTCGGAATACCAGCATCTATCTCAATCCCTCAACTATGCCATTACAGTAGACTTCCAGCCTGGATACGCCCGGCAATGTTCGTGAGTTGCTTTTGAGAATCTTGGTCCAAAAGGCCTAGGTATTTTCCGGCATCAGCGTCATTAGAATCCTGATCGTATTTGAGACTCTGCCAGCTCACCTATCGACACAGCTTTTAGCCCAGTCATCCGAGATGATCTCAGCATCAGCTGTTGCAAAGGTCCACAAATGATGATGAGGATGTCGTCTTCAAGATGGATAGACTGCGTTCCGGCGCATCACCGCGTGGGCGTGACCTCTAACCCAAGACGGCACCCTCACTGAGGCCAAGTTCCCTTGTGTCGTTTGAGTTTTGATGCCTCGGATCATTCGACAGAAGCAAATCTGCAAGCAACCGCAAACACCAGTCCAAGAATCATGGAGCTACCCACCATCAAGCAAACCAACCTCCTCATTAACAACCAGTTCGTGCCGTCCAAGTCTGGAGGATCGTTCGACACTTTCAACCCAGCAACGGAGGAGAAGATTGCGACTGTGGCTGAAGCCGATACCGCTGACGTTGACGACGCTGTCGCGGCTGCGCGCGAGGCGTTCGACAATGGCCCATGGCGCAAGATGGCGGCGTGCAAGCGCGGTGACTTGCTTCGTAAGCTCGCGGATCTCGTGGAGAAGCACGCAGAAGAGCTGGCTGCGCTCGAGGCTCTTGATGGCGGTAAGCCATGCTCGATGGCCAAGGCCGTTGACGTCTACCTCGCTCTGAAGACATTCCGTTACTACTCTGGTTGGGCTGATAAGATCCATGGGCAGACCATTCCAATCGAGGGTCCATTCTTCTGCTACACTCGACAGGAGCCTGTTGGCGTGTGCGCCCAAGTCATTCCGTGGAACTTTCCTCTTGTGATGGCTGCCTGGAAGTTGGGTCCAGCCCTTGCCGCAGGCTGCACGGTCGTTCTGAAGCCCGCTGAGCAGACGCCACTGACGGCTCTGCGCCTTGGTGAGTTGATTGTCGAGGCTGGCTTCCCACCAGGCGTCGTCAACATTATCAACGGCCGAGGGGCAACCACCGGCCGTCACCTTGTTCAACACCCAGGTGTCGACAAGGTCGCTTTCACGGGCTCGACAGAGGTCGGATACGAGATCGTGCGCTCGTCCCACGTGTCGAATCTCAAGCGTATGACGCTTGAACTGGGTGGCAAGTCGCCTAACATCATCCTTGACGACGCTGACATCGACATGGCTGTCGCTCAGGCGCAGATCGGTCTTTTCTTCAACCAGGGCCAAGCTTGTATCGCTGGCTCGCGCATTTACGTGCAAGAAGGCATCTACGATGAGTTCATTAAGCGCTCCGCAGCAGCTGCCAAGGCTCGATCGGTCGGTGATCCATTTTGTGCGACGACTGAGCAGGGACCGCAGATCGACAAGGCGCAGTTCGACAAGATCCTCAACTACATTGAGATCGGTAAGCGCGAAGGCGCGACTCTGCTGACGGGTGGCGGTCGCGTTGGCACCAAGGGTTTCTTCATCGAGCCGACGGTGTTCGCGGATGTGACAGACGACATGACGATCGCCCGCGAGGAGATCTTCGGTCCCGTTATGACGATCCTCAAGTTCAAGACGATCGACGAGGTCATTCGTCGTGCCAACGACTCGCCATTCGGACTTGGTGCCGGTCTTGTGACGAAGAGCGTCGACAACGCACTCAAGATCTCGAACGCGCTCCGCACGGGCACTGTGTACGTCAACTGCTACAACGCGATTGATGCCAACACTCCGTTTGGTGGCTTCAAGGACTCGGGCTTTGGTCGCGAGAACGGAGAGCACGCACTTGCAAACTACACTGAGAGCAAGACGGTTATCATCAAGCGCCCTGACGCCTCGCTCCCATAAGACCTCGATTCAACCAACGGTCAAAAATGTGTGATATGACACCATAAAGCAAGTTTCTGGAACAAACATGAATAAAGCTCTGATCTCCAACTATGGTTCTGCCTTCATGTACATCTCTTTGCAGTACGTCCTATATCATCCTCTGTAAACTGGTCGTTGGGCTAACGACATTGCATGTGGACTGCAACTTACCACACGCACCAGTAGTACAACAGCGATAATGGACGAGAGCGGAGCACCGAAGATGGATCTCCGGATCCCGTGAGCGAAGAAGACGGAAAGTCAATCAGCTGCGTATCATCGTCGTTAAGGAAATGAATCAACGCTGGAAGAGCTGAAACGGAAGCGAAGCCGATGCAGACTGTACAGAAACTCCCCGAATTTGGGGAAATGGGAGAGCTGCATTACAAGAAGGGGATGATCTACAGTAGCTCGTGCTGAAAAGATAAACAGCTACGAAGCGAAGTCTCAACGCGAGAAGAAATCGCAGCGTGTCTACTACGAGCTCAACAGCTATGGCAAGTTCAAGACGACAGACGACTTGGTGCGCCTAACTCGTCTCATGATGGGTGACATTTCTCGAGTTCAATCTCGATCTTCTTCTTGAATTTTAGCGATAGCAAGGACAGCTGTGTGGAGCTGTCATCCAGACAATTGCGAGTCGTGGGCAATCTCAAGAACTTTGTATCTTTATATAAAGCTGCTAAATACTTAAAAAGCGAACGCAGAGCCGGTCGACGTAGAATGGAAGCCCGCTCTTGCTCCGCGCTGGCTTGGAGGAAGGCTCAAGTCTTCTTCTCCCTCATCTCCCAGCAGGAACTTCTTCACCAATAGCGGAACCATCTCACGGCCTTCACACCACCTGTCAGTATGACCCTTTGCCGTCAGAGCGAGTTGCAACACGAGATTAAGGTAATCTTCGAGCTGTTGGCACGTTTTGTCGTGGCTGTTAAACAGCAGCTTGTGCAGTTTAGGGAGCGACGGTGCTTGGGTGATAAAGCCGACTACAGTGCGGCAAAAGTCGCATGATTTGTTGTGGTGCTGGTGGCCAGAGTGCGCATGGTAGTAGAGCTCGTCGCGAAGATTGGTAAACTCAGAGTATCGCCGCTTGATCTGGAAGTCGGCGGGGTTCTTCGGACTGGTCAATTGGATGACAGATGAGGAGGTGTTCTTGCCGTCGTCACTTGGCTTCTGAGCAGACTTTTGCGTCAGTCTAGAGACAGACGACGCGAGACGAACGTCGACGACGTAGTACCGGCTCCCGCCTTCTTTAACTGACGATTTCACGCTCACAGACCCTACACGTCCAAGTGCCTCCAGCACTCGAGCTCGTTGGGTCTGGTTCTTGGGCTTTAGAGTCGTATCCTTGTTGAGCAGACGCAGTGGACTGCTGGCTAGGGACGTAGCTGATGATGCCACGGGGCTGTTGGTGGGAGTTGTAATGTTGGCTTGCATTGTACTGAGGAAGTTGATGAATGTGGTGAGATTGATACGGCAAGTCGCTCCCAACCACTACAACGACCGACACTCTGTGTGGCTTGGCTATGTGCTTGCCGTCACTGTCTGTGATTAGAAGGAGAATAAATCTCGCTCTGGTATTGGCCGAAATGGTTGCGTTCCATCTGCTGCCGTCAAACCCATGCGATGAGAAGGCAGAGTTCTCGTCTCGATGTGACGGACCGTCACTCATCGACTGGACACGCACCACCAATCGAACTTTTGAACTCAAGACTCCTGACGTGGCAAGGTGCTTGATGTACCCCAGCACAAACACGTTGCTTCTGTACCTCACTCTGTCTCACTACAATGAACTGAGTTAGATGAGCCCTTCATTCGTTACGGATTTGAGTCCGTAAGTTGGGGAGAGGCAGTGCCAATACGTGTCCAGAGTCTCCGAAGATGGACTGAGCATCGCATCGGCAACACCAGTTGCTGCAGTGGTGAGTCGCCGCGACTCGTCTCGGGCCAGTCAGGCACAGAGATTGGACGCTTGTTTTCGTCCATGGCGCCGTGACCGTGATCAGGGAGTTTTAAACATCTCTCCTCCGATACTAAAGTGGAGATCTCTGCTCCGTCGCATCTCGCAACGCTTCACACGTCAGCGCGGCTGACTGCGCAAATGGAGTCAATCGATGGATGACATGGGCGGAAAGCGTGTGTTCCCCGTAGATCACGCGTGAAGACGCAGAATAGAACTCGGTATCGCAGTAGGGTCATTCTGCGGTCTCCGCTCTCAGTATCAAGCAAGTCTCCAGCTTCATGTCGTGGATTGTCGACATTTTCCGCGTGCTCTCATCGTGCACGTCAACTATGATGGTGCTCAGCCTCGTCCCGACCATCTACCGCATTCACAAAGAGAGGAGCACGGGTTTGATGCCAATCTCGCCGTTCTTCACCCTGCTCATCAACTGCCACTTGTGGATGATCTACGGCTACATGGACCGCAACTACTTCCCGCTCTTCGCCACCTTCGTGCTGGGCGACGTCATCTCGCTCGTGTACATCGCCTTTTTTTTTACTACAAGTGGTGCACTGATCGCGCAACGGCTCATAAGTACATGCTGTGGTTCCTCCTGGCAATCATCGTAGTATCCGCATACGCGATTCTTGGAGGCAATGGTTACCTCAAGCACTCGCGTGACCAGGTCACTGATATCATCGGATACGTCGGGACCGCAGCATCCATTCTCTTGTATTCATCTCCGTTCGAGAAGATCGGCCTCGTGTTTAAGTACCGCTCGGCGGTATTCATTCCCATGCACTTGGTCATCGCAGGATGCACCAACAATGCCACTTGGGTCGTCTTCAGCCTCCTCACTACCGACTGGTTCCTCTTCACGCCTAATGCCTTCAATCTGGTGATCGGAATCGTGCAAATATCGCTCTACTTTGCGTTTCACCCTAGCACACACCCGCTTCCTGCGGACCTGGACGTTGAGAAGCCCGACTCTGAAGCAGGTCTTCCGACAACTACCTTTTCGCCGCGAAAAGCTGATGTGGAGGTACCATTTGCGTCCCTCCAGTCTCCATCAAAGTAACCGGCTCATCGATTGTCACCAACATAATTCCATACAATAGACATATAGTCATCCTGTTTGAACTGCTCCTACAATATCGACTTCACGGTAAACGCACTTGGGTCCGTTAGTCCAATCACACCTTGAAACAAGCGCACGATCTCTCGTTGCGCATCAAGCTCGTTCTTGAGCATTCGATTTTCTTCTTCGGCCTTTCGCCTCTCTCGACGTTGGTGGAGAGCTAACCGCTCCCACACTCCAAGCGATTCCGACTTCCCACACACAGTTCTCCTGGTCTTCAAACGTGCAATCTCCGACTCGAGTTCCTGGACAGTCTGTCTGAGTGCTGCAACCTCTTGGTACTTCATTGCTCGCGCACGATTGGAGTCGTAGTCAGCTGGGCGCTTCGGTCTCCGCTTGGCTTTGATTTCTGGCTGGATAGAGTTCATATCGCCTTGGAGATAGAGTGTCGTGAGCGCAATGGTGGGAGCCAGGGACGCGCTCGCTGCGGACGAGGACGGCGCTCGACGGAGTGCGGGCGTGAGGAGAGAAGGCTGCATGCTGGAGCGATGCGGACTGCAGCGGATCCCTTGCCGGACACAGAGGCATGACGTCGAATCAGATGATGAGACGGATGCAAGCATTCGTCTACGGATCTGATTGGACGTGTTTGTGCAAACCATTGATGATTGGCTATAGAAAGTTCTAAACTCGTGCGATTGGCTACTTCGACATGCCTTCTAATCAGTGAACGTGCGAGTGATGGTCATCTGATCCTAAGCTAAATAGTTCGTTGAATTCGCTAAGCTAGGCTGGCTCAGCCTCAACTTCTTCCTGGAAACTAGGGTTCAGCCAAGATTGGTCGGCAACCAAACATTTGCCAGCCGATTATATCGGGTCATGTTACACAAGTTTAGCGGCTGGCAAGTGTTGGGTTGCCGACCAATCTTGACGGTCGTCTCAACATCAATAAACGTCTTCCTATCAAGACTCATCAATCGTAAACGCCATCTCATCTTCGAGCTCATCTAATCACGTTTTCGACGTTACGGACACGTCGCCCATCCCTTTGCCTACTACCACATGTTTACAGCACCGTTTAAAACGCCACAATCCCTGCAGACGTTGACACCAGGCGCTCCTTCGACGTCATGGCGGGTTGAGCTCTGGATGTTCTCATGTGGAGAAGCTCCCTTCAATAAGTCGCTATTGGTCTCATTCGCAGACTCTCCGCCGCTCAATCAACCATGTCATCAGCAATTGGTCACCTACCGTCGCTATCGAAGGACGTCAAGCTCACCCCATCCAACCAGACCCAGCACTCGAGAGTACTCTCAGCGCTTCACCAGATCGCAGCAGTGTCGGTCACTGGATCTGTAAAAGAGGGGGGACACCGGTACTATGTCGTGGAATTAAGCGTCAAGCCGGGCAGTCAGCGCTTTTGTCCCAAGGGAACTCATCGTCTGCTGCCATCAGTTCAAACTGGTACGAGGCACGTGGTCAAGCGCCGCCTCAGTCAGCTTGTCAATCTGCGAGACGAGTTGTTCTACCATGCGCACGCTGGTCATATCCAACACGCGAAACCGTGCGAGTTCTGCGGATCAGTCATCGATTTTCTCAACCACGCCTCATCTCTTCCCAAGCTTCACAAGATGATATTCAACAGCCAGGAGACTACTTGTGAACAACTCGAAGACTTCCTCAATCTAGTTGTTCAACTTGCCAAGACCTCCAGAACTCGAGTCGATACCTGGTGCGAAGGCTACGAAATGGTCCCATTGAAGGTGAAGCAGTTTCTGCTAGGTGATGATGGTGAGGAAGACGCGAGCGTGCCAGTGAGTCAGCGGGGAAGTCAACGCCGGCCTGATGCTCCGAACCTTGGACGGAACTTCGTGTTCTCTTGTTGAGCCGATATTCGAATGTAGAGGTGTATAACGTAGGCAGTCACAGGAATTTTCATTATAACAGTCAAACTTCTTAATACAAAGAGACCACTTCGCTGCATTCGTTACTCAATAGGTCCTATAAATGACTGGTCAAGCGACATCCGTCTCGACAACGGTATTGCAGCATTTTACGGCATCATAGTGTATAACGCATGAGTGCCCGTCGTTGATTCCTGCATCGAGTTAGAATGCTTATTTGCCGGTGCCGCGTGGGCCAAGTGGCGGCCAGACCTTGCCTCGCTCCCGTCATGAGGTTGAAGCTTATGCGCCATCTATTTGTGGGTGGAATGATTGCCGCTTCCAAGCTGGACCGGACGGACGAAGTGGAGGGAATGTTTTATACAATATAATCATTCTGTTGGAAACTGTTCTATTACGCCGCCGCCCACTTCAGTGTAATCTGGTCTGAATGAAACGGGTGAGATGGGTGATGCCGACCTCAGTTGCGAAATTCCCTTCTCACCGGCACATCAAAGCGATCACTCATGTCGGTCTCAGCCTACCACAGCACCTACATGGCACCACAACCAGTGGAGTTCCATTCACGCAGTGATGACCATTGGGAGATGGATATTCAGCCCATTCCACTGACGAAGCTTTTCCTCCTCCACGAAAGTGAGGACAATGAGCACAAGGAGCGCGCAAGGAAGCGATATCCACGACCGCCTCACTACAATTCGAACGAGGCGCGAGCGAGGCAGAGGCGGGAAATCGTCGCGTTACGCCAAACGACAAAGGAACTGGAGGCAAAGCTACACGAGTTGCACACGGAGAGAAGGATGTACGGAAAATCCGAGACACCGGGAGTTTGGGAAGAAATCGCGTTGTTGCAGCGAAACGAACGACGACGGGCAGAAGAAGAGAACAAACGGCTCAAAAGAGAGGTTCAGAGGCAAGAGGAGATCGCAACCTGCCTTCAGAGGGTAGTGGAGTTGAGTGCGACAGTTACTGCAACTCGTGGTCCTAGCGTATCTATTTAGTAATTAATCACCCAGTAGTGTTGGTACAGTAAAAGTAATGGGCATTTCGAAAGCTTCAAAGTTAGTGTTGGTCCATGCATATCGATGTTTCATATGGGTACTGTAGGTGACAGAACAGGTAAACACACAGACATACATAAGCTCCCAGGGCAGTTACTTTGCGTACGCTCCGTGTAGAACGACAGTGTCATGATGTGGAGGCACTGCAAGTTGAAGTGACGGTCACGACTGGTTCTCGCCAAGATTCTCAGTCTCGTTCAATTACACAGTCTGCATGGTGTCGCCGTCTAATCATGGGATTAGACCACGGCGAGTGCATAACCAGGCAGGTTTTCTTCCCAGTAATCAAGGCAGTGAACATCGAGTGGTTATGCTCAAGTGACTTCAAAGGTTCTTGGCCAGAATTCACATCCACACAATACTATCAATACAGTAGTATGCACTGCCCAGGAATCACAGGGTCGTTGTTGTACTCTTGGTACGATACGTGTATTTGCTGAGGATACGTGGTTTGGAGTGGGTGATTTATTGGAGAATCCCATCTAGAATGCACAGACTCTGAAAGCTGCAACAGCTTTCGTCGACAATCGGGGCCGTAGACGAAACTCACTGTACATCAAAGGGTGCTGTGCTGCGACAAAGACGGCCTCAGCGGACGGTGCGGTGTGATCTCAAAATGGGCAGATCGCACTGCCGTCCCATCATCCGATGGGCCCAGCTTCAGACGCCACACTCCTGTCACTGACAGGTTTCTCTCTGAACACGGGTTGATGATCCTCCCATAACCCTAAACGAGCCACAATACTTTATGTTTACAGCATTGTTTTAAACACCGCAATCGGCTTGCACGTTCACTCCACTCCATAATTGAGGACGTTTCTCTCCGTTCTTGACCTCAGGGTCCCCCACCTCACCATAAGGCTTCCCTTCTCACTCTACAACTCACCTTCAGTCTGCCATGTCGTGTTCCACTGGGCACCTGCGTCCTCTGTCCAAAGCAACTTCACTAGCGCCTTCGAACCAGACGCAGCACGCTCGTGTCCTCTCGGCGCTGCACCAGGTTGCATATGTTTCCATTACTGAGTCAATCAAAGAGGAGGGGCACCGATTCTACATTATGGACGTGCACACCAAGTCTGATGATCAGTGGTTCAGCTTCAAGAACGGATCTCAGGCAAACTCCCCACTGAGTACTCAGAGCAACCAGAGTGTCCGGCAGATCAAACATCGTTTCCACCGCTTTATCGAACTACGCGACGGCCTACTCTACCACACACACGCTGGTCACCAGTACCACGCCCGACCGTGCGACTTTTGCCGCTATGTCGTTGATACTCTCTCGCGTACCCCATCCTTGCCCAAGTATCGCACGCTTTTGTTTGATAGCCATGAGACCACTTGTCGGAAGCTCGAAGAGTTCCTCAACCTCGCACTTCACCTTACGAAGGCGGCCAAAAGCCGAATTGAGCGATGGTGTGAGGGTCATGAGATGGTTCCATTGATGGTAAAGCAGCTTTTGCTCGGTGACGATGGTGAGGAAGATGCCAGTGTTCCGTTGAGCCAGCGGGAAGTCTACAGATCAGTGACATTAAGCGTCGGACGCTGATCCTCGTTCTCATGAATGCATACGGCGATAAGAATCATCACGCTCATGGGGAATATAAGCGAGCACTAGCTCTGTAGATTGCGATATATTGCTTCACGTCATCACTACATCCATGGCATGGTGCATGCTCCACATACATTCCGCTCGAGATGTGCGCGCGGACACCTCGTCCACGCGTTCCAGTTGAGTACACGAGTAATCAGCACAAATCGTCATCTAAACGTACAAAACACTACGCTGTTTTCGTTTACAACTGGCCCGTTATTACGGTCACAGCCCCTCCTTGTAATCAAAAATCTGCGACAGCAGTCATAGTGGGGATCCACAACTTCAGTTGGAGTTTGACCGGTCAGTGGCCACACTGCTGATCAATCTCATGTCGGCGTCTGTATCTACCTGCCCCAATGTGTGTGCTGCCTCGTTCCCACGGTCGATGTCTGCGTTTCCTTCAGACCACTCCAGTGACTGGAAGATAAACCTCCAGCCCATTCCACTGACCAGGCTTTTCCTCCCTCACGGCCACGATGATGAGAACAATAAGCGATCACAGCCACGAAAGAGATATCCTCGACCACCTCACTACAATTCCAATGACGCTCGCTCAAGGCAGCGACGCGAGCTGCAGGAGTTGCGAGAGGTTGCAAGTGAACTTGAGAAAGAAGTGGAAGAGCTCCAGCAGAAACGGATAGAGCAAGGGAAGCCGGGAGTGTTGGGGATATGGGAAGGCATCGCCCTTCAGCTGCGGAAGGAGATACGACGGGCACAAGAAGAAAATGAGCGACTGAAACATGAAGTGGGGAGACAGGAGCAGATCATAACGTGCATGCAGAGAGCGCTGGAGCTACAATCATCGGACTAGAATATCATGGATTGATACATTATTATTTACAAGCTCTTCCTGTTGTGGCATGTACTTGCGAATAGTGTTCGTCCTCATAGTACCGCAATGCAATGTTGGCGTGATGCTAATGCAATTGCAGATGATGGATTCAACGTCATGTGCATTGTGTTGAGTTCAAACAACTTGGATCATGGTGGTCACCCACAATGCAAGATCATGACAGCTCCATCACAGCTTGAGACGGAGCATTGAAGTGCACCCTGAAACAGTGTAGGGTCAGTATTCCTTCTGCGATACTAGATCAAAGGCCGCTGTCACACACGTGGCCAGAACCGTCTCCTTCTTTTCAACTTTCGCTTCATGGCTCCAGAACGATTGCCTTCCAATCAATTGTTTGGACGAATAGTACAGAGTCAGGTGACTCTCCCACCATGGCAGAGGCTGTTTCGCAACCAGCTCCAGTGGCAGGATTATTTCCAGGGATTCAACCTTCCCATTCGTCCGGAGGGCATCACCGTACTTTTGGCAACTCCTGAGAGCATATACTACTTGGAGGCACCTTTGGCTAATCCATGTGAGCCGAAAAACACCGCACGGAACTTGCACCACCAGCATCGACATCGGTCAAACAAGTTCTTGGTACTACTACGTACTACTAGTAGTATCTACAGGTCACATGTCAAGGGGCTCATCTCTCACATTCAGGAAGAACATGCCCAGGCATCTGCCAAACTCCGAAATGGTAGTACTCCGAAGCAATAATACATCTCAACGGCATCGCATTTTTCCGAATAGGTACTTAACGTGAAGGATTTCCACAAATGCATATTCCACGCAGGTAGAGTTTCTTTTAGACACGACTCATCGGCATCTTCAACGCCTCGGACACAAGCATGTTTTCAATGACTTGGTGAGATGCGGAAATACTGGCCGCAGTGCCACTCAAGACGAATTCTGTCAGCTCACCAACGACTTCGTCATGCTCCTTAAAATCAGGGGTGATAACGTAGCACGTTTTCAGCACCGAGTATTCAGAAGGGTCGTGAGTCTTGGGCTTTTGCAGCAACATGTAGCCGTTTTCTCGGAAGTAGAAACCGGAGCATGGCTTGTCGGAGAACTCGATCGGGTCAATGATCGACGACCACACGATCACCACGCGTTCTTCTTCAACGTAGCGACGCAGCACTTGCTTCACTCGGAAAAGAGCCTTGGTGTTATTGGCGTGTAGCTCCAGACCAATGTTTTCAATAATGGTATCTTCTGTGACATTCATGTTCTCGTTTGTTCGCCCGTAGTATTGACGGAACGGAATGTGGTTCACATTGTGAGCGAAGAACTTCCACGCTGCCCGGCCTGCGGCGTGAACCGTAAACGGCAGCACATTGTTCGCGAAGATCTCCATGTACATGCCCTGAGGTCCGTCTAGCATTCGGGCGTCGCGGAACGACTCCTCCAATGAACCGATTCCAAGTCCGTCGAAGAGACGCTCGACTTCCAGGTAGCAGCCCTCGACACGCAGCAGCAACTCGTCGAAAATAATCTTGTCGTTTGCTTCGGCATTCGTCGCGAAGACACGCTTGCGCTTGCCAAGACCGCACGCTTCCATACCCTACACAAAGTCAACAACATGAGTCTCCACTTGATTTTCGCGTTCCAAATCGACGGTCTTACCCGCAGGGTTGATCGTTTGTTCAGAATCGCCTCCAAACTCTTGGCAATCTTGATCTGGGTCTCCAACACCGCCTTCAACTGTTCGTTTTCGCTCTCGACGCGGCGACGTTCTTCCAGTTGATGAGCTGCGATCTCCTCCCACACACCTGGCTTGCGCTTCTTCACAACCTCATGACTTGGAGGAGCTGACGACGGCGGCAGTGGTCTCGTCGTCACTCGGGGCTTCTTCTGTTGTAGGCGCTCTAGTTCCCGCTCCATTTCCGTGACCTTACGCCGGAGGTACATGAGTTCAAGTCGTCGCTCGTCCCGTGCCTTGTTTGAGTTGTAGTTCTTGGGGCGCTTGGGCTTGGCCTTCTCAGACACAGCAGCATCTGACGATGTAGAGGATGAGTACGACATAGAGCCTGGAGACGAAGTCGACGACACTGTGGTGCCGACAGCGTTGGGGGAGAACGGTTGCGAGATCACACGTGAGCGTTCAGCCGCCACTGGGCGGTCGTATTCGACACCAAGAGGGAAGAAGTCGACGGCGAGTGGCGCGATATTGAGAGAGGTACCAACGATCGTAAGCGGAGGTGTTGCAGGCGCCGGGGACGGCGGGAAGAGCCCACTGAAGAGCGCGTGCTCATCGAGGAGTTGGGCTGTGAGGTTGGACGTGTCCTGGGGGATGGGGGACGAGGCCACAGACGAGGAGGTGGTGGTGAGGGCGAGTGGCTCGCACACGCCCGACGGAGACGCTGGGATCGGGCCTTCGAAGGTGTCGAGGAAGCTCATGGCGGCCGCGAAGGCGGCGGGATCGGCGTCTTCGAGGAGCTCCACCATGTTGAAGTCGGCGACTGGGGGTCACAGTGGAGAAGGCGGAATGGAAGGCGCATCGGCGGAGCAGAGAGGAGGGGAGAGGAGCGGAGGGAGAGGATTTCAGCCAATCAGAAGTGAGATGAGATGCCAACGAAACTCGTCCAAACAGCACGATTGGAAGGCAGTACATAGCCGAGCCATGTGATGGACAGCCAACGAGTGATGGTAGAGAGAGTGATGGTCGTGATGCCATGTAAAAAGAGTTTGCGCAAACGGCAACTTAGTGCTGTTGATGGGTGTTCGTACTAAAACCGGGAGATGGCATGTAGACGAAGCTGGGGCTCTTGCCCTTCTCTAGGTCGACTTCAGTGGCCATTGGAGTGGCTGACTGGAGGGGATGGGTGCTGGGGTGGAAGACGAGGTAGAGACCGAGTTGGAAGACGGCCATGGAGCCGCAGAAGGCGCTGGGCGAGAAGATGATCCAGTTGCCTGCCAAGTACGCGTACACGACCCACGCGGCATTGTTGATGATGCCAGCGCAGACCATATGCACGTTCAGGAAGACTGCAGAGCGATGCTTGATAACGAGTCCAATCCGCTCCATAGGGGAGGAGTAGAGGATGAGAGTCGCCAGGATCACGATGTATCCGAGGACATTGCCGACTTGATGTCGATTCTGGCCAATGAGACCGAAGCCACCGATGATAGCGTACAAAGTGACGATGAAAAGGGGAATGCCGAAGAGCAGGAAAGACTTGTGGGCCTTGGCACGCTCATGGGTGTAGTAGTAGACGACTGAGACGTAGATGAGCGCGAGAGCGGATCCGAGTGCGTACGTCGAGAAGACGGGGAAGTAGAGCTCGGCGACGTAGCCATACAACATACTAGGAAGGAATCAACCACGTGAGATCCACACATCGTGAGGTTGTTGCTTATGTGTTGGTACGTACTCAACAAAGGCGTCGGCTAGTAGCGAGACAAGAGGGACGATCGAAGCCACTCCTGTAGACTTGTTCTTCCAAATCGAGTAAATGCTCGGGATGGGGCTCATGAGCATTGCTGTGGACGTGAGTGCGGCGATGACGCGGAAGACGGCGAGTGCAGAAGGCATGGCACTGAGTGTCCAGTCAAACGATGAATGAAATGTGAGATGAACTTGAATGCGTTAAGCTCTCTTGGATCTTGTTTCGGCGTGAAGGCCCATGCAGACACCAAGTGCTTTGGCCTTCTAATCTCCTGATAGGAAGATTGAGCCGTCACTTTTTCGATGAGAAGGCAGATGTCGCGTCTCAACTGCACAATGATCTAGCGTGACGGCAACAAGAGACAGTTTCCACCAACTGGAGTCCTGCGATTACCCACATGTGGCACAATCACAGAGGACTTGAAACCCTGATTCCATCGAGGCAGCCTGGTTACGAAGCAAACAGAGGCACAGGGAAGTCTTTTGGCCCACGCCTGGTCATGACTTGTGGGCTGTGGGCTGGGATCCATCTGTCTCCAGATGCAATAAGATATTACTGGTACATATCACAGCTCTCAGACGCGATGAGGACTTGGTCGCATTGATGACGCTGCACGAAGACTTGCTTCTGATGCCACACAGTAGTTTTTTAAAGGCTTCAACTCAACTCAATGTATTGGACTGAATAAAAAAGTACTCATGCATCGACCAACTAGACGACGCTCCCCCACTACACCCTTCCCGAGCTACGAAGCGTTTCAGAGAGCAGCATATTTTCAATGACTTGGTGCGAGGCTGCGACACTCGCAGCCGTGCCACTGAGGACGAACTCGGACAGTTCGCCGATGATTTCGTCGTCCTCTTCCAGTGTGCTGTTGCAAGTGAAGTCGGGTGTAATCACGTAGCAAGTCTTGAGGACGCAAAATTCGTTCGGATCGTGGGTCTTGGGCTTGGTCAGCAGCATGTAGCCGTTCTCGCGGAAGTAGTAGCCAGAGAATGGCTTGTCGGCGAAATCGACTGGGTCAATGATGGATGACCACACAATCACCACGCGATCAGCCTCCACGTAACGACGCATCACCTGCTTCAGCCGGAACAACGCGCGTGTGTTCTTGGTTTGAAGCTCGAGACCAATATTCTCGACGATCATGTCTTCAGCAACATTCATGTTCTACAAACAGAAACGCATGGGTCTTCTAACAAACGAGACCCATGACCGAGAGAATCGATGTGCTTACCTCGCGCTTGCGTTCGTAGTACTGACGGGATGGAATGTGATTCTCGTTCTTCGCAAAGAACTGCCACGCCGCCCGTCCAGCAGCGTGGACCGTGAATGGCAGCACGTTGTTGGCGTAGATCTCCATGTACATGCCCTGTGGTCCGTCCAACATGCGTGCGTCGCGAAATGACTCCTCCAAGGCCCCAATGCCGAGGCTCTCGAACATGCGCTCGACGTCCAAGTAACAGCCTTCGACGCGCAGAAGAAGCTCCTCGAACATGGCCGTGTCTGCGACGTCGGCAGCGTTGGCAAACACACGCTTGCGCTTGCCCATGCCACATGCTTCCATACCCTACAATACCAACACAGTCAGGTTCACATGACCATCATCTGCACAGAGACCAATACGAACCCGTAGCGTCGATCGCTTGTTCATAAGTTTCTCCAGACTCTTGGCAATCTTGATCTGCGTCTCAAGCACTTCCTTGAGCTGTTCGTTCTCACTCTCCGACCGACGTTGTTCGTCTAGTTGGCGGGCAGCGATCTCCTCCCAGACGCCTGGCTTGCGTCGCAGCACCATCTCCCCAGTCGACGGTGTGCCCCAGGTCGACGCTCGGAATGCGTTGCATGGCTTCTTGTGCTTGACTCGCTCCAGCTCCTCTTCCGTCTCCACGACCTTGCGACGCAGGTACGGGAGCTCACGGTACCGTTCCTCACGTGCCTTGTTCGAGTTCTTAGTCTTTGTGCGCTTTGAACCAGCAGCAGGGCGACTTGCCACCGTCTTCTGAGGGGACGAAGAAGATGATGACGACGAGTACGGTGGTGAGCTACTCTCGACGCGTGCCTGCAGCTCCGACGGGGAGAGCACCTGCAGCGTCGCTGGCTGCGATGGGTCAGCGAGAACGAATTGATCGGACTCGATTCCGACGGGGAAGTAATCGGCTGCAATCGGGGCGATGCGTAGTGGCGAGTTGGTTCTCGATGGCGCAGGTGAGGGTGGGAAGAAGCTATTGTACAGCGCATGCTCCTGCATCAAGTGTGCACAGACGTCATCGGAGACATTGGGTCCTGCGGTTGGCTGGTTGGCGTTCTCGCCGTTGACTGGGGTCGTTATGGCGCGAGAGTGAGCGCTGCCATATAATTCCACCATGATTTCCGAGTTGTCTGGGCGAGGCGACTTGGGAACTGCAGACCCTCATGCACGTGAGACTTGGGAGAGATGTACAGTCATCTCACAGATCAAACGAGTGCGACGAATCACCGGGTGGCGTGAGGAGGATGAGCATCTTGAAGTGGCTGCTGAGGCATTGAGATAGAAGATCTTGGACGTCAATGCACTGAAGTGGAGTGCATGGGGTTTCGAGTTGTCGTCTTTTGGCCAATCACTCAGGTCTTCTAATCATTCCAAAGTGGATGATGAGACGATTGGCGCCAGATGGGACGCCACCTGACCAATTGCAAGCCAGACATTCTGGTCCAGAACGCCTCTGGAAGTCTACCAGACTTGGAAGCAAAGCCCAGATGCTGTCGACTGTAGTCAACTTGGCCATTACGACTCATTTCCATTATGAAATACACCCGTGGCAGAGCGTTGCAGATGGATAAGGCGATGCAAATAGACAAGAATGCTGCCGTGGATCTCGACGGCCTTCTGGAGCTTCTGGTTCTCCTCTTCAGCTCGCTGGCGCTCTTTGCGTTCTTGTATGACCTTCTCTTCCCATACGGATAGCTCTATTCCTCGTCCGCTGCAAACCCGTCTGCTCAGTAGCGTGAAGAGAGCTAGTTCCAACTGCTCGTACTCCTTTCGCAGTCCTAGGAGCTCGAGCCGTTGCCGAGCGCGAGCTCGATTTGAGTCGTACTTGGCTGAACGTTTTTTCGATCGCACTTGTGGTGACTGTCCTTTGTAGGGTTCCAACGGACTGGGTTGGAGGGCTTCCAATAGGCATGATATAGGAGGCAGCGGTGGCATGGGTGCCCTAGTGGTCTTGGTCGACATCACCAATCGATCGAAATTTATCAAATGGAGCCATTGGCAGTCGCTACTACCTTACTGGGTACGCGGTCCGCTCCACGTGATGCTGCATCGATGGTGCACGAGTTGAGGTGCGACTTACGTCCTCTTTGGCGAGTATCGGAGCAGGTGTTTGGACGAGGGGACTCCTCTAATCATCGATGTCACAAGGGTGTGACCCTTCTCATCATCGTGTTTGACGACCATGTGTGGCAATCTGATGCATTTCGTCTCATCAGTTAATGAGTCCAGCAAGCCGGACTTGGCGCATCCCCACGTATCTATTCTGAACGAGAAGAAGGCCGCCTGTAAAGTTGTGCGATTAGGAGTGACCTAGATTGTAACTGATCATGAGCACACGATGGGGGTAGGAGCGTCTCCTGGAGACAGCTAGACAGCTTGGGCAATAGATCAGTCCCAAATACGCTCGGCACTGGCAATAACGCACAGAACCCCACAATGGCGTCTACTCAAGCTCACTCCACTGCCACTCTAGCGGATGCAATCCAGGATTTTCCATACGCCAACCGAAGTTCTACGAACGCATCCACGATCACTAAGACTTTCAGTGGTGCTCCGACTTCATCAGAGGAATGCGCTTCATCTTTGAGTCGAATGAGAGAAGAAGATGAAGCTCCCACACTTTCAGCAAGGCGCAACATGGAGTTGAACTTGGATGCAGGCAATACGGGGTTCTCCTCGGTCGATTCCGACTGATTCCCGCCGGTGTTTTGCTTCGGGCACCGCTAACAAGTAGACTGTAGCTAAGATATCGAATAGAAATCGCATGTGACAATTGAACTGAAGTCATAAAAATGTGCCCATCGTTTTACCAACCCTTTTCGTCGTGTCCTTTCGAGCCTCATGCTGCATGCACGGTTGCCGGTCAATCCATGCAGGGACTTCGGTCATTTGGTAGACATACATCCATTTCGCTAGCTCTATAATACTTCGTAGTATTGCCTTACACTCCTACAGTATCCCCTCACTACAACACAGCAGGTATCCCTTGGCTCTTACGGCGTTACTCCTTGATTCAAGTACAGTAGAAAGGAGCTGGAACAAACAGCCTTCACTTCACATCATGCACACACACATACTCTGTATGATTCGGTATCCGGAGACTGGAAAGAAACCTTATGTTCCTGTACGTGATGAATACGTACAAGTAACGTTCGTCTAGCCCGACCTTCAGGACGTGTGCCTAACCTCGACAGCTCACAGCAGCCCGCCTCGGTCGTCTCATCAGCCGTTGAGACGATGGTGGACGGTTCTGCCATCACAGACAACTGCCCTGATGCCTCGTGTGGACCACATCGCATCGTTATTGTCTGGATGTTGAGACTCTCGGGTCGGTCTAATCTGGTGATGAGACTACTCTGCCGATTGCACATAGATCGGCCTACCAATCAAGTGCATCGATGTACCAGCACAGCTCGCGTGTGAAGTTGGCACCCCCGACCTCTCTCACTTCTCCATCCACGACCTTGAAGACATGAGTTCCCAGCACTTGAGCCACTACGATGACCACAATGTCAGCACGGACTACCAACCAGCTCCAGCCACCCCTTTTGGCCTACCTCGCCTCTCGGTTGTGTCCAGCAAGCATCCTGAAGTGACACAGTCTGCAGCGGTACTGCATTAGCTGCATCAAGTGTCCACGCTCGGCCACTGTTGTATGCGAGTGTCACCCTCGTTCTCCTGCACTCTTTTCAGTTTGGCTGGATGATTCCTCAGCTGAATGTGTCAACATTCCAAGACCAGAAGGCGTGTGATGCACGCCCAGTGGAGCCCGGCACGTGCGTCATGTTTCCCGGTCGCACTGCTGGTCAGTGGGCGTGGGTTGTCAACCTTTGGGTCGTCGACGGGATGATCGGGTCGCTATTTTGTGGTCGTGTTGCCGACCACTTTGGACGTAAGCGCACTTTGCTTGCCAACGCAGTGCTGATGATTGTCGGTGGCACCATCCAAGCAGCGGCACCAAGCGTCTACGTGTACGCGATCGGTCGTCTTGTCGGAGGACTCGCGTCACGCGCTAGTACGGCAGTTCCAAACAGCTTCATCAACGAAGTCGCTCCTCCACACATGCGCAACAAGCTCGGCGTTTGGTTCCAGATCGCGTTGTGCCTTGGCGTTGTTGTCTGTGGCTTGACATTTTTCTTCGCCGACACCTCCGTTGGATGGCGCTACATCGGTGGCTTTCCGATCGTGCTCGGCGTAGTATTCCTCATCTTCGCCTCTACGTTCATGGTGGAGAGTCCAGCTTGGCTGCTCACGCACGGATACAAGAAGACGCAGAGAAGGTCCTTGCGAAGCTGTTCGGCGAAGACAACGTCGGTCTGGCCCTTGCGTGGATGGAAGAGTCGGTTAGCCATGACGACGACGTCAACACTGATGGTGGCGATTCAGCGGAGATCGTCGGCATTGATTCTGTGAACGAATAGCTTAAGGCAAACCCATTCCGCTCGCTTTTCCTACCTGCCTACCGACGACAGACGCTCGTGGCGGTTGTGCTCCTTCTGAGTCAGCGTCTCTCCGGTATTAATGTCGCGTTCATCTATTCCTCGTCACTCTTCAACAATGCCGGTCTCACTGACGACCGAGTCGGACTACAATCATCAACATCGTTGACATCATCCCGGTCTTTTTCGCCAGCTCACTCGGCTCGCGATACGGAACCGCAAAATGATCATCATCGGTCTCCTCGCTATGATGATCTCCGCGATTGGGATCACCGTTGCCCAATTGATGAGCTCGGCCATCATGGCGATCGTGTTCACGGGTCTTTATGCTGCTGCCTTTGGCGTCAGTCTCGGACCATTGGTCTTTGTCGTCGGAACCAGTCTGTTCCCTCATGCCTTGCGCTCAAGTGGCACGTCGCTCTGCCTATTTGCCAACTGGTGCGAAACTCTTATCGTCGGAATCAGCTATCCACACATGGAAACTGCATTCGGCGACTGGAGTTTCCTCCCGTTCATCGTTTGCCTTGCGCTTTCAGCTCTGTTCATGGTTCGTTTCTTACCAGAAACAGTAGGAAAGACTGGTGATGAGATCCAGGACATCTTCCGCGACCGTCTGGAGCGAAAGCGTGTGCTCGTACAGAGAGAGCTGGCATGAAGAATTAAGTCATAAATACTACGTATATCCGTGTAAACCCTACACTTTACCATTCAGAGCGCTATCAAACGTTTCGAGTTTTAGTCGAACGGCCTCTTCGACTTGTTGAGTAGGTCCGAAAGCTGATAACTCGCTGAGCCAGGTGTCGTGGTCAACAGATCCCTATTAGATTAAATGCGCATGGCGTGTTTCAGGAGCCTTGTCGAAAGTGCGACACGATCCTTGGTTGAGATGCCGGTTTCAAAGGTTGTTCTCCCAACAAGTACTCCACTTGCAGCCTCCAGAGCCATTGCATGGCGTCCACGTAAAGTATATCCATAGAACTTACGCCGCCTGGGCGGGTTTCTCTTTTTTGATGACAAGTTGCACTCGCAACAATGTGTGGATTGGGAAAGTTCCCTGGTAGAGATCAGCATTGAAGACAACTCTTTGGATCCTGGCTGCGGGTTAATCCCACCAGCACTAGGCTCCATTTCGACGACCATCGACGGCTGCATCTTCGAGACTTGCAAGTACACATCGATAATTCCCCATTGAGAGAGCCAACTTTCTGTAAGCAAACTTCAGCTCCTTCAACGAGATGTACTACTAGTACGTGAGAATACTCAGCCATCCGCAACTTCGGACGTCCCTCCACTGGGTTCATTACATCGTTCTTCTCTTCTTAGCATGCGGCCTACTGCTGCGTCAGCCGAAACGCTGGCTACACTCATTCTAGGGCTGAAATTGATAAACAGCGTCTCATCTCTATATGCTGGAAGCGACTGCAGTACCTTAACGGACTCTTCACCTTGTAAACGTTGGTGCTCTGCTGATTCAGCAGAGCAATGAAACCTTCTAAGCAAGATATGAGACCCTATTGATGCCAAATAGATAGTGATCTGGAAAATACCGGCACGAATACTCAAACACCGGCTCTCGATATTATCCAGCAAGCCACAGCGCTACAAGATGCGATTCGTGCATGGGGAACTCACATCAAGAGACAATACGTGGCTGATGGTTTCCACGACATGAACGAAACACGAGTCTGGTCGTCGTCGTTATCACATGAATCGTCTTCAAACGCGTGAGTACCACAGATGCAGTGTCACACGAAACGAGATTCATCCGTTGGAAAGGAAGAGCTTCGGATTGTGTCGACCATGCTAGGAATTTAGCTGCCTCGATGCATGCAGCATGCTGAGAATGACTGGGCGCTATGGCGGTTTGCTTCAGTTTCTCTCAAGAACTTTGAATTTCCTCCAACAAATGTCAATGAACGCTGCGTGAGTACGAAAGCATAGCAACTGTCACCACTGGAGACCGTCAGATTGTTGTTGAGTCATAGCTGAAGAGAAGACAATAGCACTACAACGAAAGTGTCACCCAAGTGTGCTCCGGTCGAGACATTCTCACTGCAAATGTCAACAACACAGTGGCAACGGTCCCTTCCACGATCAATTTCTTCTCTCTGCCTGCTCCAAAAGTCAGTTTGAGCTTGCAGACGTTCACTCGAGCGCAGCAACCTCGCAGATTCGCCGTGCTAGAGACGTAGTCTTGAGTTTCGGAGACTGGTGGCCGAGGCTGGGTAACCTTATGGGTAGATGGGCGGTGGAGATCGACTGGTCGAGACTGATTGATTGTATTTCTTGTCGTCTCAACATTTCTCTGTCCTCAGCACCGAGGTTGTGATTTGGATGCAATGACCGTGGATTCTAAGACACTTCAACAATCCAATACGTGGCCCGATGCAGCATTTAATAAGGTAGCAGCACTGGTGACGATAGCACGCAAATCATCGCCTCTCGATACGGTAATGTACACTTTCCGGTATCAATGTGAACATGGTATCCATGAAACCTGCCCGGCGGACCGACAACTTCTTGCCTCTCACATCGTAGCACGAGTCAAATACCGTTGCGCAGCTCGCTGATCGAAAACAAGTGGGTCTGGATATCATTCATCATCTCCTTCGTGACAGCCTTTGTGATGACTTTGCGTATCTTTGTCCTTGTTGGTGTCGCAAAGACGAACTTAAGAAGCCAAAACGGAATAAACAACTACTTTGGCACAAACAGAATCCAGGTGCTCCTTCTTCCGTAGCAGACTGCGACGATGTTGGTGGCAGAGCTCACGGAGTACAGTAGGAGTGTCGTTCACATTGAAGTGAAGTTTCGCTTAAGGGAATCGCTTCTCTCCCGACCACAACTTCTTGACGGTGTCCATGCTCAGGGAGGCTGTGCATCAACTGGAGAATACGATCACGAAAGAGGTACTGGTCCTTCTCGAAATCTGCGAGGTCAAAGTCGATTCGGATCCATTCTTCGAGTACTCCGTCAGTTGCAGCAGTTCTTGGGGGTGATTGCCTTTGACTCTCTTCTCGCTATCCGTGTCTGTAGTGATCTTCTCCTCCAAGATCTCTCTTCAGGAAGTGCAAGCCGCTTTGCCAAATCCCCGTTGGTCGGAGATTGACGCCAGTCTGAATCCGCTGGCCGAAGACCTTTCTCTCGTGAAGGCTGGAGACCATCACGCTCATGTCAGACCACTATCGCTACGATAGTCTGGGGCGTACTGGCACTGCTTTCATTTCTCTTCTTGCGCTATTCAAGTAACTCAAGTTGCTCAACCCACCGGGACAGAGTCGACGCACTGGTTTCACGTGGACATAATCAGCTTCGTATCTGGTTGCCACAATCATATCAGCGATGACTTCACTGGTCTCGTAGCACAATACTGGGAGCAAAGACAAATTTGTGCCGAGGCCAACATTCCGTTAGTATATCCTCACGAGCTTCTTGGTAGACACACTTTCACCTTGGAGATAGCACGACGGACCACGTGAACGAGATCTTTGCGGTGCTCCTCCAGTACTTCGAGTTCCTATACAAGTCGGTGCCGCTAGAGAATTCGATCTCTCAAGAGTTGGAGCACCTTTCCATCAGGCTTTTTCATTTTTCAATGCTCCTGGTCATTCTCGCTCGCAATATCTGCCGGCGCCTCCCGGGCGTCCAGCTCACCTTCTCGAAGAGGGCGTCTTAAAGTGGATGAAGAACGAGTCTCATTCGCTACACACGCGAGTCCCAGTAACGCGGTGTACTCTCAAAAATCATCGGCGCGTCGACCAAACCAATCGGAAGGTGCCTGGACTCGCAATCAGTGGCGCAGTATTGACATTGTCATCTCCGTAACCTCTTGGTATTCTCATATTCCCTGGTTCTCCATCATGGGCACTGGACTGAATGCACGTTTACGCGTTGGCATACTGAGGGCAAAGGAAGCGTTGACCCCATTTGAATGCCATGAAATCTTAGCTCCCAGTTGATCCAACCACATGCAAGGGTTCCACGTCGTGCCATGACCTTGGCCGTCCACCGGCATCTTCTTCCATCCTCGACGTCTTGTCTGGGACTTCCAACTGCCTACTGATTGCATCCAATGAACTCTAAAGCATACTGAAAGAGAGAGAGCTGAATAAAACATGTCGATTTCCTCCAATCAGTGTCACTGAGATTACTCCACAGTCCCTCGCACAGCAATCAACTGCCGAATACACGTACTGTACCAAGAACTCAGGCTGCCCCTCGACGCACTTTGAAACACGCAGCCATGGGGTGGTTCCTACAAGTTGTCCGCGTCCTGGCCTCGTGCACATCCCTTGGGATGATTCTGAGTCCGTTGCCGTCTATCTACAACGTCTTCACAACCAAGACGACCGGGAACACGTCACTGCTTCCCCTCGTGTCGACGCTCATAAACTGTCACCTCTGGTTCGTCTCTCTGTCTTCTGCCTGCCCTCGAGTGTCTAAGTCTCATGTTGTCGCCTTGTCGTGTAGGATGTTCTACGGATACCTCTCACGAAGTTAGTTTCCGCTTTTTGCCACGTTCATCACGGGCGATATCATCACACTCGCTTATATCTGTGTTTTCTATCGCTGGTGCGACAATCGCCGTGCTTCTCATCGGCTTCTTTTCGTCAGCGGCGTCGTTGTGTTATTGTCGTCGGTATACGTTGCGGTTGGTCTCCTTGGATTGACCGGACAGACTCGTAAGCAGGTATCCAAAGTCCTTGGCTACTGCTCCACGACAGCATCAATTGTCCTTTACCTTTCGCCTCTAAAGCGACTCGGAGTCGTTTTTCGGCACCGCTCAAACGCATTTATTCCTATTCACATGGTGATCGCTGGTTGCCTGAACAACCTAATGTGGGTCGTGTACGGTAGTTTGACAAACGACTGGATTATTGTGATACCAAACGTGATCACATTCACCACGAGAGTCGCGCAGATTGTGATATTTGTCGTCTTCGCATCCAGACAGCCACGCCTTGACGATCCTACGATGGCCAGTCCGACAGAAGATCCTAACCAAGTGTTTCATAAAGCATAAAATAAAGTCTGTACATGCTGCTTAGAGTCCCAACAGTCTCCAAAAAGCTTCCCGCATAGTACAAGACGAAGTGCAGGCTGTCTTCTTGCTGCGTCAAACAAAGTGGACAAATGAGTGCAGGAAGTGTAAGAGCGGTCAAATCACGAGACCCTCAAACCATTGTCCTCAAGGACTCGAAGCGAGCAACCGGGAGACTGTAGAAACCCGCACAAGTATCAAATTCTAGAGTGATTAATTTCTGCTGAGGCATGTTTATTCATAAAACCCGACAGCTGTTGAGCTCTAGCCAGTTCGCATTTCAAAGGTTATTGGATTGTCATCTCGACTTTTTGAAACTGTGGCAAATTCACTCTGGTTCACCTCGGATACACGATGTGGATACAGGGAGAGCTCCAGCGACATGTGTGACGGAGCAGCGTTGGGGATGGGCAGGGTTGAAGATGCCAGCAACGCTCGAGTCGCCAGTGGCAGTGGCAGCGGCCAACTTGCACTTGCAAGTTGCAGTCCCTGCCGCAGAGAGCGAGACCCAAGATCCGGAGCGTACCATGCTGCGCACCTTAGTCGATTACCGCTTGTTTCAAACATGGTAAGCCCCTGTTTGATTCACGTGGAAGCGCTCTGTGCCAGTCGAGGTTACTCACTCCATCTATTCTGCCCTGTCCCAGCGCAAGATCGCGGCTCTGTAGACGACCCATCAAGTCGTTTTGTTTAGACGGCACCGCAAAAACACACCCGGTAACCACTCGGATCAAAACTGCAAGTCTCCCCATCTGCCAGCTGGAGTCCGCTGATGCCCCGTGCCTGAAGCGGCATGTCGCCGATCCACTCGGCCCTGCGCTCTCCGCCACTCCCCTCTTTCCGCTGTTGCGTTTGAGCAAGCACCCACACGCGGCGTCAGTGCCAGAGTTCAAGATCCCTGTTCACAAGCACACGCACGTGAGCCCTTGTGCCCGAGAAATTCTTGGTTCCATTCCAGTCACTTCGCGATTCGCAGCGGCCACGCCACAACCAGTTCTATTCTGTTCTCGGATCGACACGCCAATATGAAGTCCTTTAAGCACTATCTCTTCACCAAGGAGGACTCGATTGCTGCCTTCAGCATCTTCTGCGGTGCCTTCGGTATCGGTACGCTCGGTATGCCTGCCAACTTTGCGCGTGCCAGCCCAGTCTTCGCCGTCATTGCCATGGCCTTCATGGGTTTCGCCAATGTCTACTCGTCGGTCGTCATCTCCAAGACGCTGCTTAAGGCGCCACGCACCGTCAAGACTTTCAGTGATCTTGGTGAGTGGATCATGGGTCCGTTCGGTCGCTACCTCGTCATTTGCGCGCAGATGCTCGTGTGTCTGCTTACGGCTGCTGCCTTCCTCGTGCTCGGCGGTAACATGCTGAGCGCTCTGTTCCCTAAGGCCTACAGCCAGGCTTTCTGGATCGCGTTCATGGCTGTCATCGTGCTGCCAGTGTCACTGACCCCAACGCTCAAGGAAGGTGCCGCGTCGACATTCGCCGGTTGCGTCGGTACAATCGTGGCGGATGTCGCCGGTATTGCCATCCTGCTCCAGGCCATGGACGGTCACCCATCGATTCCGAAGCCTGATGTCTCGCTCGAGCAGGTCGTGACGACCTTCGGTAACCTCGCTCTTGCGTACGGTAGCGCTATTGTGATCCCAACCGTTCAGCGTCAGCACAAGCAGCCAGAGCGTATGCCACAGGTCGTGTTCATTACCCTTACGGCCATCACGCTCCTCTTTGTGGTGCTCGCTGCTTCGGGCTACTCTGCTGTTGGTTGCCAGATCTCGGGTAACCTGCTTTTCAGCGTCTTCCCAGATGAGAACGGTTACTCCTCGATCGGTTTCAAGTCCAACTGGGGCCTCGCGACCATCGCCTACCTGTTCATGCAGCTCCACGTGACCATCGCGTTCGCTGTGTTCCTGCACCCTGCGTTCTACGTGCTTGAGCGTCTCGTCCTCGGTATGCACCGCCCGAAGCACCAGTCGTTGCAGCCTCTGGACGATGCCCTCCCATATAACTCGCATGAGACTCCACAGGACCTTGAGAAGCGCTCGTCGACGTGGAGCAACGCTTCCCGGAAGCCAGAGATTGAAAACGATGAGGATGATGTGGAACTCGCTGAGTACAAGAGTGCTGGCACCGTGTTCAAGTACGTGCTCCTTCGTGTGGTGCTGATCATCGTGCTGGTGATTGTCGCGGTTGTGCTGCGCCACAAGTTCGTCGATCTCTCCGACTTCATTGGTGCGTGCGCGAACACGATCCTTTGTATCCTCATCCCAATCGCATTCCACATCAAGAAGTCGGGCGCCGCTATGCCTATGTACGAGAAGGTGATCGCCGTCATCACTTTCATTGTTTGCGCTGTGGCTGGCGCGTACGTGACCTACAAGAGTGGCAAGGCACTCATCCTAGACGAGACCGCTGCCGTCAAGTTCCCATTCTGCAAGGCTGAGCACCAGCACGAGCTCTACTACCTGAAGCCGTAAACATATCGAGCAAAGAGCAAAGAGTACGATTCACCATAGAAATAAGCCCAAAGCGTGTAATAAATGTCGAGTTACTGGGCACTCTAGCTTCATCCACTACATTGGGCATCGGACCGATGATCGGTGTCGTGCTGCACAGTCCCTCTGGCAGAGATGCCGAGTGCGACAAGCGCCTGGTTCAACCAGGCGGCTACTTCGAAAACCGGATCTCATGAAATCCATTCGTGCACAGCCGATACGAGACGGGCGCGTAGACGGAGCTGTTCGTCTGCTCTGCACATCCTCGACAGATGACTGAACAAGACGAGACTCGATTTGCAGAGACTCGGACGAAGCCATCAATGAAACTGACGACCTCTGTACCTGTTCATACATGTACATTATAACGGTTTTGACACCGAAGTTGAATTTTACGTACCTCTGGCCAATCATAGACGATTGCAACGTAACCCACGGTTGTGATTGGCTTAGATCTCGTGTAACCTCACAGTATGCTGGCCATATACCGTTCAGCCAGGACCGTATCCGGGCAACTTCGGTTGCACACAGGGTAGGGTGTCACGAATCGAGCGAAATTGACACCGCAAACAGCCCGAAATGCCCAGTATGACACCAGAGGAAAAACTGCCGCCATGCAAAAGCGGCATGATCAGCTCTTGCACTAAGGCCTGGAACGCGTAGAAGAAGTTCAGTGGATGTATTAGGCGTCGCTGTTAGTGTTGTTCAGTATCGATCTAGGCGAGCTCTTCCCAGACTCCATGAAGGCATTAGCCTTCACAGATTAAATAAAGTTGTGAACGCAGATCAGCAGCGTGTGACGGTGTGTCTCCTTGGCATAGTCACATCTGGCTTTGCATCAGTTCGTGCGCACGCTTCTCCACCATGAGTAGCTAGAAGGTCATGACAGCACCTCGGCTGCATCGATGGTAGCTGTGTACCAGCGGCCAAATGAGCATGACCGAATGTATAAATGGTGTCGGAGTTCAAGTCCTACTCATACAGTAGCCGACTGCTTGATTGTCGGATTCTGTAGCCATCTCTTCAAAGCCCACAATCAGTTGGCCAGCACAGCTACCTTGCTGCTCAGGCGCTGAGCTCCGAACATCCCGCGACCGTCGCGCTCTCAAGCGACGGCTCGGAACACCCAGCAACTTTGCATATGCTCGTCCCAGATACGCGGCCATGGCTGCCCACGACATCCGGCCGCGTCTAGACCGTAAGGAGCTTTTCATTTTCTAGCTATTGGAATTCGCTATCGTTTAACTCAATAGATTTCACCTTATCATCATCATCTTAATGGCGTGGGTACGCTAGGCCCAGCCTCCGACGTAATGGTGGTCAATGACAGTTCTCTGATCATCTGATACACACACATGCATCACCTCTGATCGCCTCGAAACGCCACCCTGCTACGCCAGAATATAGGGGACAGACGACTCGTATGCCCCTTGAACCAAGCACAATATGCGTGCAGCGAGTATTGTCGCCACCGTGAATGACGGCCAGAGAAGTGGGAGGGCGAGGCAATCGCGGAAGTCTCGCGGTTACACTCAGTGTGTCCGACTGTAACCCTGTATCATAACCGACTCATACCCCCCAGACATTTCCTGTGTCATTTTTATAGCATACTCTCACAGTTCCAGCACAAATTACGCAACTCGTATTATGAGGGACACAAATTGTACCAGAGCACAGAGCTACCCAACATTGAGATAGAGGCAAGTAGAAGGGCCTTTGAACCTTTTGATTAGATACCACTAGACAGGGGTTCGCTGGCAAGAATCATAAATTGAACGGGCACGCACAGACCACGCCATGACTTCTTAACTGTATTTCCATCATCGCAACTGCACGTTCCTCGACTTCTCATCAATACGACGGCAAGGGCATTGCCTATATCATGGTGATTAGGCTATCCACGAAGATGGTTCGCCTTCAGGTGTCTTGCCTTCGCATCATTTTGATTGGAAGGCTGGTAATAGGTGTACGTCGCCTCCCTAGCAGTACCGTATTGTATTGTATTGTATTGGGACGAAGTGCAATACTTCATGAGATGAAGTAGATGATAAATTCCAATAAGATGGGACTGGCACTTTGACGTGTTAATAACATGCTCTAAATTGTTACAACAAGTAGAAATGATTAGCTACCCAGTTAGAACCTGGCTGCGCGGGAGAAAACTCATACTAGCGCTTGTAGACCCTACAACCCGTGGAGGTGTCTTCCTTCACCTTCTCTAGTTCGAAATTTAATAAAGCACTCCACTTACCGATTTGTGAGCATGTATTGTTGTGTATCGTTTCATCCACTTTCCACTTTTATCTGGAGGCATCACCGCCATCGTCTAAGGGTGGAGTTCTTGACTATTCACGATACCGTTGGTACTTACGGCTTCATGTAGTAGAGCTCGTGCTGGTGTTCGGCTTCACAGAAGGTGAACTTGACTGCTAAGGTCTCCTCCAGAATCAGCGCCTTACCACTCTTATAAGTCACATACGCGCCGGCCCCAGCACAAATGATGAACGTGATTACAGCGACGATCTTCTCATACATCGGCATGGTAGAGCTGGACTTTTTAAGGTGGAATGCAATTGGGATGAGGATGCAGAGAACAGTGTTGGCACCGGCACCGATAAAATCAGAAGGTCGACGAATTTGGTGCGCAACAGAATGGCAACCACGACGAGAATGAATACGACGATTAGGCGCAGCGTCACATACTTGAAGTCTGCGCCTGGACTTCTGTACTCCGCGATTTCGATGTCCGCCTCATCGTTGATCTCGCCTACGCGCGACACAGTGCTCCACGCTGACGTGCGCTTCTCTGCATCAACAGGCGTCTCAGTCGGTTCTGTACGCAACGCCATCCTCAAGAGGCTGGTGGCTCTGCTGCTTTGGACGGTGCATGCCGAGGGAATTGATGGATGCCCGTCCATAGCCTGGAAGAGGATAGCAATGCCGGCCACATCGGCAACGAGGGTACCAACACAACCAGCGAACGTCTGTGCAGCACCCTCCTTCAAGGTCGGAGTCAACGCGACTGGAAGCACAACGACCGCCATGAATCCGGTCCAGAAATCCGGACTGTACGCCTTCGGGAAAAGGCCATGCAGTATGTTGCCACCAAGCACAAGGAAGGCAGCGGCCGTGAGGAGGCACGCAGGCATTTGCGCACAGATGACAACGTAGCGACCAAACGGACCCATGATCCACTCGCCGAGATCACTAAATTTTTGACGGAGCGTGGCGCCTTGAGTAGCGTCTGGACACAACGACAGACGCGTATATGTTGGCAAATCCCATAAACGCCATTGCACACAGAGCAAAGACTGGGCTGGCACGCGCGAAGTTGGCAGGCATTCCAAGCGTACCGATACCGAACGCACCACAGAAGATGCCGTACGCGGCGATTGAGTCCTCCTTCGTGAAGAGATAGTGCTTGAAGGACTTCATACTGGTGTGTCGATCCGAGAACAGAACAGAACAGAACAGTTTGTGATGCTGTCGCTGCAAATCACAGAGTGACTGGAATGGAAACGTGGGTGTTCTCTCGCCGTGCGCTGCTTGCTCAAACGAACCGCAAGTAGCGGCTCCACGAGTGGATCAGCGACATGCGATTGAGGCTAGAGCGAGAGCGACCATCTGGCCGATTAGAGGGCTTGCTGTATCGTCGACGCTCTTGCCGTCTAAACCTGGCGAACAATAGATCGGCGGTAGTCTGTGACGTGTGAGTGTGATATGCTTCTTAACGAAATTCAATGTATGTTTTCAACATCTTGGCATAGTCCTTCGAAGTGTCAGAGCCCGAAATGATTAAAACAGTTACATATGACCCAATCAGCTTCAGAGAACGTAGCTGAGATTACTCCGTGCACCACTACACTGCAATCTAATAGATGATGATTTTTGATGAGGATGCGGTCTATTGGTTTCTCTTACAGACTCCTATAGCCGGCTCTGAAGCCTTTACTTACTGGAGTTGCCAGTGCCTGAAGTCGTTGTTCAGATGGATGGCAATCCGTTGATGATCGGCTAGACTCGTGGGATGAGT